>QEOW01002358.1:223510-270950 GCA_003123825.1 Juglans hindsii
TTTTTTTTTTTTTTTTTTTATCATTAAAGGTTGTATATAAAATCCAGCTTTGTCTTTTAGCAAGAAACATGACAATTTCTACATTATTTGCAAGTGCACTATCTCATGTTCTCTAGATACTCTTATATACTCACTGCTTACTGAGTATATGAGATTACCCATTTATTTTCATATTATTTTTCAAATAAATTTGATGGTCATTATGGTACCAGGAATACATGGCATGAGGGAGCGATTAGAAGTGGATAGTGAGATAAGTGTCAAGTGGCACCAATGGAATTGTCACGATTTAAGTATTTTCATCAAAGATTTTGGTTGAAGGATTCGCCCAAGTCTTGGGCGTGACAATAGCTAGCTGGACTAGACATACTCTTTTGCAACGAAATGTATATACATTTCGTTGCAAATAGACATACTCTTTTGAAAATACAACCCTGTTTGCAACGAATAGAAATTTTGTTTCAAATAGGGTACTATTTGCAAACCATATTTGCAATGAACTTCCATATTATTGCTAGCCTTATTTGCAACGACAATAAATCAATTTGCAATGATAAAATCTCATTGCAAAAGGTGACTATTTGCAACGAAAAAAAAAATCGTTGGGATAAACTTTCACCAATGCGGCATTTGCGAGAGTAGGGCAACGAGATGTTATCATTGCAAATACTCTTTTGCAACAAAAATTTGACTTTTTGCAACGGTTTTTTTCTTAGCAAAAAGTCATATATGTTGTAGAGTCAATGTAGTCTTATTTCATATATATAAACAAAACCATATTCTGGTTAATTGTAATTCCTTTCTGCATTTTATCAAATTACTAAACAGAATGGCTTACAGTAGCTTAACAAGCCAGAAACCCATAGTCTGGATCGATGGCCTAGCTAGTACTGAATCACTGATGGGTGAATTGGATTATAACTGTTCGGAACTGGTCAAGGACACCATGGGTTGTTTTGTGACAGGTATGATCACTTGTGACACCGGGTGACAATCTGCATCTTCTTCAGCTGCATGGTCTTGTTTGTCATTGCTTTTACCCCATAGAAGAACATACATGCCAACTATAACTAGGAGAGATCCCAGAATACTGTTCATTACCAATGAAGAATGTTGATGAGTAGTCTATTTATCTGATAAGCAACAAATTCCGTATGGAAAAGTAGCGTCCAAATAAAAGTCTCAACCTTCCAAGGTAAATTTGATCATGCAAGATAGAGAAATCAAACAGGGCTACAAATATCTGTATGAGAGGGGTGAATGCTGACGTGAAGAGTGGACCTCTTTGCTTGACACACCATGACATCGCCACATAGCACAGGCCTGACCCAACCATCCCCTGTGTTCAACAACAAAAACGTCCTAGGTTTATTTAGTATCCTTTGTTTGTATTAAACGTTACTCAATATTAAGAAATGAGACACACACACACACGAACACAGGCTTGAATCCTGAAAATTAAGAATGTCATGCTTTGCAACATTCGAATCTTAAAGAGAGTGCTTACAGAATATATGACACTTAAAATCTCTAACCTCCCTTTCAAAACCCACATAGCAAGGTCTTTCTCAATGATGAAACTCAAGATGGCTGATTGAATTGCACCAAACAAGTTTAAAAATGCTATGTTAGAATATTGATACGGATATCTTTTGCCAATTCTTGCTTGTATAAGGAACCATGAGGACCACAAAAGACTGCCAGCAGCCAAAAGTAACGAACCGATTGCCCACCTCACTGTCTTAGCAGAAACCATCTGATCGGCACGGTTTGGTTTGTGAGTTGTGGCTCGCAACTGTGGTTTATTCAGTGACTTTCCTTTGTAAAGAGTTAATACCAAAACACCTGCAATGCATACCAGACTACCTAACACCTTAGCTTTCCCGCCCTTGCTTTTCATTCTCACTTTCTCTAGACTGCAAAAGAGTTGCAAATGGTAGATTTTTACAATTATTGTGGTATATGTTCTCAGTAATAAAAAAAATATTTGGAGATGTGTCTGTATTTATTACCCAAATGGAAGTGCCCATAGAAATGTGTTGACAGGCACCATGTTGAGGAAAGCACATGCGTAGGTAGCAGACGTGTATTGAAGTCCAAGGAGGAAAGAGTATTGTGTGAGCGTTACCCTGAAAAGATATAGAAATTGTTTAGGGTTCTCAATGACAGTAGTACTTGTAATGGAGAGAATTCAAGTTGACAAGTCTGCGGAGGGCCGGAGGCCCATGATCAGTAGTGTAGAATGTCATAATTATACCCGACCAGAGCACTGAAGAAAAGTTGACATAAGATACGAGCTGTAAGTTCGGATCTGCTTTTCCTGCAAGCAACCATACTCTATTTAACCGCTTTCGACAAACGCGTTCTAAAGTTAAGCAACTTAGGATGCGTTTAGATGTTAAATTGAACTCAGTTCTTTATAAATAATAATGAGTTGAGTAGTAGATAAAGTTATATGGAGCTCATTTAAATTGAGTTTAAAGTGTGTTTAGATATTAAAAAGAGTTTAGTACTTTTTATGGGAAGTTGAAAAAGGTAATGGATCTCACATGTAAGGAGATTTTGAGTTGAGATGAGTTTAGTAATTTGAGAGTTAGATGTTTGAATGTTAGACTCAACTTAAAATTAGACTAAGTTTAGATGAGTTCAGCTGAGTCTTGCAACCAAACGCAGCTTTAAAAGTCGATCGAAGTGTGAATGCATATGATAAAAGCAGTACGTTCAGGTTTGCTTTCCTTGAAAAGATTTATGTACGAGTAATGCTACAGTGAAGTGTGCAAGCGTTATGCAGTCGCATTAAAAAAGAGTGAGATCCATTATTAAAAAATTAATTTTTTTCATATGGATCCTATATTTATTCACTTTTTTTCAAAGTGATTGCACGACACTTGCACACTCACGTCTGCAACTATCATTTCTTTTTTTTTTTCCCCAAAAAAAATGAGAATTCTATACTACTTTACCATTACTGATATTAAAAAGTTAAGAATTAAGCAACTACGTACCTTTCCCAGAGGTAGGCAATGGGTGCTAAGAAAATTGCAGAAATGGACTGTCGGTATGTAACAATAATTAATTGGTTCATTCCTTCGTTAAGAACTTTCTTAAGAAGTAAATTCACAATAGACAATGCAAAAGTAACCGCTACCATGACAGCAACAGGCTTCCATTCTGCAAAGCTATTCATCATCTTAACTAGATGCATGCATGTACGGCCAGCCTCCTCTCTCCTCTGATCTGTTGCTCTTGGAAACATAATGCAGAGAGACATGGCTTTGTGCAGCTTGTATATATAGGCAAACCACCTCCCCCAAAAGGGAGTAGACATGAATAATAATATTCTGCATCAAATCAACCCTTTTTGAGAAATCAACATTGCCATGCATGCATCTTTAAGATAGATATATAAAATTTTTATGGCCCGTTCGTTAGGTAAAGTTATAGCATCAATTGCTAACCTCATCTTAATGCATCATGGTTACAAGTTCAGAGATTTGTCACTAGTCCAGACTTTATTTATTTAAATATTAACCATTATGAGGATAGTATCGCTATCTTTACGCCACCCAGAAGCTTTTCTGTCATAATTATATTATTATAACTAGAAGTGGCTGTAAGCATCGTTAGAGAAAGTGGCGGAGATGGAGAGCCAGCAGGAGTGCATCATTAGAAAGTGGTGACAGATATGCCTAAGCATGCATTCTTTTGGTCTGGATTGGAATCTGATACTTGAGAGAAACGATCGAATTGAGTACCATTGCTGGAAATTTCGTTACTATTTACCGTACTTAGAAACGCTAATAGCGAATACAAAGCAAATGGAGGATGCCTGCTGGCTGTACCTCTTATGCACAGTTGGAATTATTGGTTTTTAATATTCACGACGCTCGTCACCATTGTCTGAATACAGGGCCGGCTCTTCCACTAGGCCACTTAGCTAGGCAGTTGCGTAAGCTCCCAACTTAATTGTTCCTGCAAAAAGCAAATATATATTTGATATGAACCTGCAAGAATAAAATTTCTTAAACACACAATCAATTTGAAAACTCACCCAAGAAAGCCAAAATCAAGTCAATGGATAGAGAATCTAGACCCGATGAGAACTCGTTTCAAGAACTTAGATTATATTAAAATCTAGATCTGTTAAAAAACTCGTCTCAAGAACTCAGATTACAAGGAGGAACGTCACAAAGGTTGTGATTTACCTTTGATAAGTTCAAAAGTTCAATCAAGAACAAGAGGAGATAAACTCAACTCACAATGAATAAATTCATTAAATTTTATGAACTTCTTAAAATGAGGCTATAAAGAGTATTTAAACCTAAATCTAATTAAAACCCTAGCCAAAATAAAGCCCTTTCTTCCAAAACTACCCCTAGATGAATAGTACCGCGGCAACAGTACCACGACTATAGTAACTCGCTACAGTACCTCATTAAACCGTAGTTCCTAAAAAGTAACTTTCCAAATAAGCATTTGGCCAAAATACAAGACATTTCCAAAAATCCTAATTCATAAGAAATAAGACATATGTGGGTCAAGCATCCTTAAACCCACTTATTCTAAACTAATAAAATAAATCATTTAAATGATTTTAATAAATTGAAAGTTTTCAATAACAATAGGCCCAAATAATAACTCTAAGTTATGTATTCCATAGCATGTATCAAGTGGATGATCGTTGGATCTCCTTCTATCAAGCCCATATTGAATATTCAACTCTTGCTAGACTCATCCCAAGTGGATTGCACCAATCCTTGCATTGCTTCCTTGATCTTCTTAGCTATTGATCTTGTAATTGGCCTATCTGGAACTTGCAAATGATTTTTAAGTCTAGGCCCACTTTGTTTCCCATCATTCTCCCTCTCCTTAAAAGGATTCGACCTCGAATCTCCACCTGGAACAAAGGGAAAAATGTTAGTAACATTGAAAACAGAAGAAACATGATACTTACCTGGAAGATCTACTTTATATGCATTTTCTTTAATTTTCTCAAGAATTTGAAAAGGTTCATCCTTCTATTTCTGTCATCAACAAGCAACAACATCAAATCTAAAGGAGTAAGTGGATTAAAACCATAAACAATGTCAAACAGAGAATAAGAAATAGTAGTATGCAAGGTTTTATTATATGCACACTCTAATAAGGGCAAATGATACTCCCGCAAATGTCCATGTAACAAGTCAATGAATGGCAAATGATACTCCCACAAATGTTCGTGAAACACATCTAAAGCATTCGTTACACCAAAATGACCATTTCAGTCATATGCAAACTCAATAAATAGCAAGCAATACTCTCACAAACGTTCATGCAACACGTTGATCAATGACAAATTATACTTCCACAAACGTTCATACACGTCAATGAATGGCAAATGATACTCCCACAAACATTCATGCAACATGTCTAAAGTCTTCTTTATACTAAAATAATCCATCAAATCAAATCCATGCACAAGCAACTCACGCATAAGACTAGTAGGCACACAAAGTCTATTCTCTCTAAACAAGTATCAATCTAGTTTATGCAACTTACCAAATAATGATTTCTCACGTACTCCATACACACTAGCCAAGCCATCATCATTAACATACAATTTCTTATCATATTCAAGTCTCAATAACTTTGCATCTAAAATGATGACAAGGACATACCTTCTTGCTAAAGCATCAACCACAAAATATTTCTTATTACCTTGTGGGTACTTAATTACATGAGAAAATGTCTCAATGAATTGCACCCACTTGGCATGCATTCTATTCAACTTACCTTGTCCATTCAAGTGCGTTAAGGACTCATGTCCTTCAACGAAAGGTCGAGTAGGAATTGTCGCACCAGGTACAAAATCAATGTAGTGTTCTATCTCCCTAATAGGTGGCAATCCACTAAACAAACCTCTAGGAAACACGATCTCATATCCCTGTAAAAAAGAAACAACAGCACTAGACAAATAGTCGTTAAATTCGTTAGTATAAAAGCTTGCCTTAACATAAAAACTCACTTTTGTCTTTCTGTTTGTATCTGCAATCTCTCTTTCCTTTTCCTCTTGTGGCTCCACTCTTTTTTCTTGACTCTCAGCCACTTCTCTATTTTTCTTTTTCACTCTCTCTTTCTCTTGATGTTTCGGCCTCATTCTCTTTTTTCCTCTTACTTTCTTTTTCCTTTTCACTCTCTTGTTTTCTTTCACTCTCCTATTTTTTGAACTCTTGGGGTCACAAATGTTTTTCAACTCATTCCCTCTTTTTCTTAAGGTTTCAGTCTCACCCTCATCTTTTTCTTTAGGTGGTTCGGTCTTCCACTTTGTTACAGTTTGATAATTTTTGTCCCACTTTGGTTTCCAAGGAGTACTAGAAACCCAAGTATACCTTGATGTACCCTTTCTTTTTAACTGCCTCTCCACCTTCATAACCATGTGCACCATGTCCTTTACTTCCACATAATGTTGCAACTCAACTACATTGGTTATCTCCCTATTCAACCCATTAAAAAATCTAGCCATCGTGGCCTCCCGATCCTCCACTACATTAGCCCGAATCATAGCTACCTCTATCTCCTTATGGTAATCCTCTACACTCCTAGACCTCTATGTAAGATTTTGTAGTTTTTGGTAGAGGTCTCTATAGTAGTGGCTAGGTACAAATCTCTACCTCATGATAGCTTTCAACTCTCTCAAAGTTTCTACAGGCCTCTCAAGATTCCTCCTCTTGTTGGTCACTAATTGATCCCACCAAATAATCGCATAATCAGTGAACTCAATTACGGCCAACTTCACCTTCTTCTCCTCAGAGTAATTATGACAATCAAACACCAACGCTATTCTTTTCTCCCACTCTAAATAAATTTCAAGGTCAATTCTACCTTGAAATGATGGTATTTTCATTTTGATACTCTTAAGGTTCTTATCTACTCCATCTTGACCCCATGGGTTTGCCCTAAGTTCTCTTCCACGCATAACTCCTCTATGTCTACCCAATCCAACTTCAGATATTAGGTCTTTCTCATCCTCACCATACTCTCCATTCTCATACCCATTCTTAATACTAGGCTTACGTCGTCTCCTATCTCTCCCACCTTGTAGATTTCTAATCACTGCTTCTTGATGATTCATCATATCCCTTATTTCACCCAACACTAAGTTCAACCGCTCAAATTGTTGTTGCATAGCATGCAACACAAAGGAAGAGTTATCTGCCATCCCCTTTGGTAATGAGTCACTCCTATGAGACATCGTAATGTACTGCACAAAAAGAATATTAGTGGAAAACCTCACATACTCATTTACGTGTTTACACTCGAATAATAGCACTCCATTCGTATTTCACTCTTAATTGACTTTTTCCCGATAATAGTCTCATACTCTCTTGCCTTTTACCTCAATAGTTTTCCCGCTCAACATCTTTAAGAACTAGTTGAGCAAATCAAGACAATACAACCTTGTATTATTCCAACTAGTAATATAGATCCAAGAAACAAGAACAAGAAACAATGAAGGAATAAAATGATACGAGACTCAATGAATTTATACGAGGAAAATAGTAATTATAAAACAATATACCAACTAGAAAGATGTACTCAGCCCATTTGATGATAAAGCTCAGTCAATAAATGTATTTCCTTCTCTTTGTTGTAATTATGTAGCAACTTTTGAATATGCTACATGTTCTTATCTTCTTCTTCTTCTTCTTTTCAAATCTTTTTTCTTCTCTTTTCTTATTTTTCCCTTTCTTTTCTTTTCTTTTCTTTTTCTCTTCTTTTCTCTAATTAAATCACGAACAACAATTCTCAATTGTGAAAATCAAGCAATCGAATTCAAGCACATAAGAATTGACAATGAAATAAAAGAGAATCAATGGAACGACACTCCAAGCAATTGACAAAGCAATTCTCAATTGTGAAAATCAAGCAATCGAATTCAAGCACATAAGAATTGACAATGAAATAGAAGAGAATCAATGGAACGACACTCCAAGCAATTGACAAACTTAGATATGCAAGAAACCCTAGAATTTTGAAACCCTAGGTGATGCAAATTTCAGCCAAACCAAAAATCCTAAGAATTTCGACAACCTACTTTTTGTTTTTTTGTTTTTTTTTGCAACCCTAGAACAATGAAGTCCTAGAATCAAAATTAAAGATGCAAGAATTAAAAGATAGAATCAGACCTGATTGGAAACCTTGCTCTAAATACCAAATGATATGAACTCGCGGGAATGAAATCCCTTGAACCCACAATCAATTTGAAAACTCACCCAAGAAAGCCAAAATCAAGTTAATGGATGGAGAATCTAGACCCTATGAGAACTCGTTTCAAGAACCTAGATTATATTAAAATCTAGATCCATTGAAGAACTAGTTTGAAGAACCCAGATTACAAGGAGGAATGCCACAAAGGTTATGATTTACTTTTGATAAGTTTAAAAGTTCAATCAAGAACAAGAGGAGATAAACTCAATTCACAATGAATAAATTCATCAAATTGCACGAACTTCTTAAAATGAGGCTATAAAGAGTATTTAAACCTAAACCTAATTAAAACCCTAGCCAAAATAAAGCCATTTCTTCCAAAACTACCCCTGGATGAATAGTACCGCAGTTACAGTAACTTGCTACAGTACCTCATTAAACCCTAGTTCCTAAAAAGTAACTTTCCAAATAAGCCCTTGGCCAAAATAGAAGGCCTTTCCAAAAATCTTAGTTCAAAAGAAATAAGACATATGTGGGTCAAATATCCTCAAACCCACTTATTCTAAACTAATAAAATAAATCCTTTAAATGATTTTAATAAATTGAAAGTCTTCAATAACAATAGGCCTAAATAATAACTCTAAATTATGTCTTCCACAGCATGTATCAAGTGGATGATCACTGGATTTCATTCTCTCAAGCCCATATTGAATATTCAACTCTTGCAAGACTCATCCCAAGTGGATTGCACCAATTCTTGCATTGCTTCCTTGATCTTCTTAGCTCTTGATCTTGTAATTGGTCTATCTAGAACTTGCAAAGGATCTTTAAGTCTAGGCCCACTTTGTTTCTCATCAATATTATAACTTCAATTAGAAAATACCTCTAGGTTAATATTTAACGGGAACTAGTATAACATTACCAATTTTTTAGATAGTCGATGAAAAAATTGGGAACCTACATGATGGTGTATCATTAAATTTACTTTATTTGCTTTGTTCACAATACTCCGTTATTAAAAAAATATTATTTTAATGCATCTATCATATACCATAAATGTATACATTAGCATGAGCTTTTTTGGCATGACTATTAATATTTATGATTATGTTTCTAAATATATAAATATCTATATATATGCTAATATTGGAACTTTTTTTCAGAATTCTATTATGTTTGAGTTCAAACGTTGATGATGACAAAATGTTTTCTTTTGTCCATCTCTTTTTCATTTCCAGTGCTGGTACTGAGACATGAAGTGACCCGAATTCTCATCATATTTTTACATAATAATTATTTCACATACTCTCATTCTAAAGGTATACTTGCTTTATATCATTATCAGTTTAATATACACCACAAAAATTATAAATAGCTAAAAATACTTTTCATAAAATGTTTGTACGATGTGAGGACCTCGCCTAATCAAAGGGATGCATGAGCGGCGTAGATCAAGGCAAGAAACAGATTAACAACGATGCAGGCAAATGTAATCATGAAGAAGGCTGTCAGGTGAGCAATATGTTATGGCGAGTAAAGGCACGGAATCAGAAGCACAAGCAAGCAAGTCAAACAACACCTTGGGCGAGCAACGATCAAGGCAACTTCGTTTTGGGTCCCTTTCTTTTTCCTAGGCGAAATGGGTTTAAGACTCGGGATTGGATTTTACATCATGTGTAAACAAGCACCCTACACTCGGTTTGTGCTTCATGAATGCTAGGTTATGGTCCAAGCACATAATGAGAGGGAGGAAGTGAGCCATATACCTAGACTAACAACTGATTTGCACTTGAGAGATATAGTCGAGATGAAGCAACGATTTCGTACGGTGAGAATGGTGTTTTGGTGGTTGTTGCATGGCTACTCTCGACCATTTTCTCTACATGCAAGTTTGATCATAAATGTATGTATCTATAACAGTCAACATATGTAATGATCTATGTTATGATATGTATAATGGTTCCATAAGGTAAACGCATATTACATGGTTGTCATGATAGACACACTAGTAGCACACTTTAGTGTTGTCATCCTCATGTATGGATTTCTAACCCTATGCCACAAGTGAAGTCAGATTGTCACGATCAAGATCACTAACTCATAAGGTCAAAAGTGGGTACTGGCAAGTAAGGAAAGTGAAAGGCAAGTTACAATATGTTTCATGTACATGTCTAGTTATGTATTTATGAGTATGCACTTTTTTCAAGAAAACCTTATGTTGATATTATATTTACTATATAATGCAATCCTTATTGAGTATTCAACTTATTTTTGAATGTTTTAACCACCCTAGATAATGATCACTACGAGAATGAAGTTGTGGGATGATGTAATCCTTATTGACTATCCTTTTCCAAATCCTTTTGGACTTCTTTCTATCTTGCCGCCCAAAATCTATGTTTGTTTAGCAACTGCGGCATGGAGGTATTCCTTTAATTTGGACCTCAAAATCCAATCTTGTGGCATGCTTTGGCTTCGTAGTAAATGTGCATGTGCGCAGAGGAGTCTGGTTTACATGTTTCTAGTTCATGCTTTTTTGCTATCTCAGTTTGTTCTCATTTTGCTCAAATTTTAGGAATTTCCTACTGTATGGCACTAGGTTGGAGGGACAAGTTGCTTACTTGGTGGTCTTTTCTTCAAGAGCATCTGCTTGCTCAGCTAACCCCTTAATCCTTTAGGAACTATGTTTAGCTCGGAATAGTGCTCAAGTGGTTGCTAGAGGTTAACTCACTATTAAAGCCTTCCAAAGCATTCCCAAAACATGCATATTGGTGAAGGCCAAATCTCCATTGATGCTTCAATGGTTATTTTCCCCATTTGGCAAGATGAAGCTAAACATTAATAGCACTTCAAAAGCAACCCAAGGCCTATTGACTGTGGTAGTGTTATAAGAGACCATTCAAGCCAATTTATTCATGATCTTTTATGCTCACTAGGTTGTGAGACTAATATGTTTTTTGATCTTTTAACCTTGCATGTCTGTTTGCTATTGTGCTATCAATTAGGTGTTCATGAAGACCAAATTATTAAAGACAAATTCATTGTTAGTTGTTCATTGCTTTAGCCACAAAAGCCAGCCTCCATGCAGTTTTTTTAACTTTAGCATGATATTCTTCTTTTAATTACCTATATGGACTTTGAAACTTTGCAAGCATTTCAGGAAGGAAATGGTCTTGCAAAATTGGGTGTAAATGGTTGCAATGCATCCTTCTCATCAACCTCTTGACGTCCAAAGCATCTTATGGTGTTTTTCTACTAATAAATTTATTTGCGACAATAAAATCACAGCAAATACTTATTGCAACAACAACAATAGCTGTTGTGATGGCTTTTTTGCAGCAGAACATCTTAACATTTGCGGCAACTATAATCACCACAAAAGTCAATTATTTGCAACCAATTATGAAGCGATGCAATAGATAGCTTTGAGACGCATTATTACCGTCCCCCTAGCTGCAAAAATTAATGGAAGGACAAATATTTTCGCAACACATTTAGTACTTTTGCAAAGACTTAAAGTGCCGTAAAAAACCATAATTCTTGTAGTGATATTAAAGCTAGTCTTCCAAACTTTAGACATTAAAGGATCTTATATTTTTTCAGGTAGTTTTTCTTCGAGTTTATTTTCTTGAATAGCACACACATGTATGATTAGTCCTCTACGATATTTCATAAGCTTGATTTGGGATTTATTTATAACGCCCAAGCTTTATATTGTAATAAGGCATTCTTTCGTCAAAAGTGAGGGCAATTAATGAAATATGTAGATACCATCCTCCTTTTTTTAAAAAATAAGAATTTCTATGCTACGGAGTCTTCTCTCGTTTTTTTTCTCTCTAGAAGAAAGTTGAGGTGAAGTGGGGTCCACCATGATTCTAATTGAATCAGTGGTGGTTGGGAGTGGAGGGCCAGCTTACGGAATAATTTCTGTCATTTGCAAGGGACGGTACAGGTGGTTATAGGGTTGCTTTTTTGGTGGAGAGAAAGGGAATACGACGGTGAGAGGTCAGTCTAGTGGTGGTGAGCACTAGATTTCCGAGGTGATTGTGGTTTCCTGGTAGTGGCGAGATGAATGAGCTCGAGCATTAGTGGGAGAAATTGAAGTTGTCAGAGGAGGAAGTAGTGAATATTGACATTGATGAAGTTGGATTAGCAGATCTTAAATACAAAGAAGAAGTGAGTCTGGTAGGGAAAGCCTAGGTGGAGAGGAAGATTGGTAAGGGCATGATTGAGACAATGATGGCAAAAATATGGAGGATTAATAGAAGAGCAAAGATCCATGAGGTGGGTCTGAATGGTTTTGTGGTTGAGTTTGCTAATCACACGGACAAGCAGAGAATATTGGAGGGGAGACCTTGGCTTTTTGACAACCAGTTGTTTGTATTGGTGAACTTCGATGGTCTCACACCTCCACAACAAATGTAGTTTAATACCGAAGGATTATGGGTCCAACTGCATGATATACCCCAAAAATGCATGAGCAAGGAGAAAGGGGAGTTATTAGGTGGAACAATTGGTAAGGTAGTGGAGGTTGACACAGAGAAAGATGGGAATGGATGGGGTTTCTTCCTTAGAGTCTTAATCGAAATAGACCTTCATAAACCACTAGCAAGAGGGAGGACCATCAACTTGAAAGGTAAGGCATATTGCATCCCTGCAAGGTATGAAAAACTTCCTCACTTATGCTTCAAGTGTGGTTGTATTGTACATGAAGTTTTGGGTTGTAAAGGAGGGATGGCTGGTGAGTACCAGTATGGTGCTTGGCTGAGAGTAGGGGGTAGACTTAAAACAAAGGAAGGGGGAAAGAGATAGTGAAAATGGGGGAGTTATGGAGGGAGGAGATAGTGAAAATGGGGTAGTTATAACAGGTGAAGGGAGGCTAGAAAATGAGAGGGAGGGAGATATGGGGGAAGAGGTTGAAGTGGTTCCTGCTACTCAGGAATGTGAGCCTAACAGAGGGGTGAGTAGGGAGGAAACAAGGGAAAAGGTGATGCTTGAAGAAAAGAGTAGCTCAAAGGAGATAATGAGGATTGTAGCTTTTGAATAAGAGAATGAAGAGAGGGAGGAGGGGATGCAGGCTAAGCAAACACTCGAGGAAGGGAAGGGGGTGGATGGGAGCAAAGGGTTAAATACAAACAGCAATAAAAGGAAGGTAAAAGAAGTTTGGAAAAGAAGGGTTGGGGAACAAGGCAAGAAGGGTGAGCTAGTAATTGACCTATCACCCTCAAAGAGGCTGCTGAGATCAGGGGTTGACAAAAAGGAGGAAGAGAGAGTAGGCAAAAAATCAAAGGGGGTGGAGGGATGTATGGCTGAGATAGTTGAGGGGTACTCATTTGAAAAGGTGGAGGCTGTGAAGCAGCATCACCTATCACCATGAAAATCTTAAGTTAGAACTGCTTAGGGCTTGGGAACCCTCGGACAGTTCAAGACCTTTGCCACTTGGTAGAGGAAAAGATGCCCAATGTTGTGATCTTAATGGAGACTAAGTTGAGGAAGGCTAATGGTGAGAAAATTAGACGGAGGTTGAAGTTTGAAGGCTGTTTGGTTATTGAACCTATAGGACAAAAGGGTAGGTTGATGCTGTTATGGAAACAACCTCTAGAAGTTGAGGTAGTGAACTACTCCGAATGACATATTAGTACTTGGATAAAAGAAGTCTATGGAGATATCAAATGGCTATTAACAGGCTTTTATGGATAACCATATACCAATTTGAGGGAAGAGATATGGAGACTTCTAAGTTCCTTAAAACCACAAGATGATAAGAGGTGGTGTGTGGTAGGTGATTTCAATGAAATATTGGTTCATGATGAGAAGAGAAGGTGAAAATAAAAAATAGAAAGACAGATGGCCAGGTTCAAGGAAGCTTTGGAGGAGGGGGGTTTGTTTGACTTGTGCTGGAAGGGGGACAAGTATACCTAGAGTAACAAGCATGAGGATGAGTCATTTACTAAAGAAAGACTTGATAGGCCTATAGCCAATCATAAATGGAAGGAATGCCATGCAATAGGGTGGGTGGAAGTATTGGTGGCTAGGTGCTCTGATCACAGGCCCATTGTGTTGTGTATGAACCAGAATTTTGAAAAGGCATGGAGACACAAGAAATTGTTCAGATATGAAGCTTGTTGGTCCTTAGATGAGAAATGTGAAGAGGTGTTAAAAACAGTTTGGCAAAAGGGATCAAGGGGTGGGGAATCTTCTATGGGGTTAACTCATAAAGTGAATGAGACAAGAGGAGCTTTGGTAAGATGGAGTAAACAAATGGCTTATGATCAGAAAAGAGTTTTATTAGAAAAAACTGCTTTGTTAAGGGAGTTACAAAAAAATGAGGGAAGCCACAACATTGTAGCCATCAAAGTATTACAAAGGGAGATTGGAGTTATGTTAGAGAAGGAGGATTTGAAAATGGAAGCAAAGGGCTAAGGTAACTTGGTACCAATTAGGGGATAAAAATACCAAATTTTTTCATAGTTGTGCTAATCAAAGAATGAAGCGTAACAAAGTTCTAATGGTAGTTGATGAGAATAACATACAACATACGAGCCCAGAAGGATTGGAATGGGTCTTTAAAATTTTTTTGAAAATTTTTTTGCCTCCTCAGAACCTGGAAGTGGTGGCATTGAGGACTGCTTGAAGAGTTTAACTCCTTGTGCGACAAGTGGAATGAATGACTAGCTCTCAAAAGTTTACACCAGAGAAGAAATAGAAGCAGTAGTAAAACACATGGCTCCTCTCAAATCCCCAGGACCCGATAGATTAGGTGCCTTTTTCTTCCAGAAGTATTGACACTTAATTGGTGAGGAAGTCAACAATAATATACTGAGTTGGCTCAATGGTAACTCTTTAACCCCTCTTGCAAATTTCACTTATAGAGCTTTCATTCATAAGATTACAGATCCTAAACTGGCTAGTGATTTTAGACCCATCAATTTGTGCAATGTAGTTTATAAAATAATGGCTAAGGTGATAGCTTACAGACTTAAGGGTGTTCTTAATGATATTATATTCCCTAATCAAAGTGTCTTTATACCTGGGAGGTTAATTACGGACAACATTTTGGTAGCATATGAGGTTTTGCACTATGTGAAAGTGAGGAAAAAAGGTAAAGTGGGAAGTATGGCCATTAAGCTTGATATGTCAAAAACTTATGATAGGATTGAGTGGCCTTATCTGAGAGTAGTTATGGATAAATGGATTTTTGTAACAAGTGGATAGAATTGACCATGAAGTGTGTGACAATAGTTTCCTATTCAATTCTTGTCAATGGGAAGCCAAGTGGATTAATTAAGCCCTCGAGAGGATTGAGGCAAGGAGACTCTTTGTCCCCCTATTTGTTTATCCTTTGTGCTGATGGGCTTAGTTCATTGCTTAATAACTTAGATCTAAGGAAAGAGACAAGGGGTGTGACTGTTTCAACAGGAGGGACTCAGGTAAATCATTTACTTTTTGAGGATGATTGCATACTTTTTGGTAGAGCCAAGGTAGAGGAATGGGATAGAATTCAAGGAATGCTTAGATAATATGAAAAAGCTTTTAGTCAGTTCCTTAACAAGGACAAAACAACTATGTTTTTCAGTTCAAACTCAAAAGAGGAAGATAAGAGGTGGATAATGGAGGGAGGTGGAGCAATGTTGAGAGGGAATTATGAGAAATACTTGGGGCTACTTGTAGTTGTAGGGAATTCAATGTATAACGCTTTTAGAGGCATAAAGGAGAGAGTGTGGAAAAAGATCAACAATTGGAAAAACTCTTTTCTGTCTGCTGCAGGGAAAGAGATCTTAATTAAAGTTGTCCTTCAAGCTGTGCCTACTTACACCATGAGTGTGTTTCAGTTTCCTAAGCAATTGTGTAAAGAGCTCAATGTCATGCTTGGTAGGTTTTGGAGGGATAATCATAAAAGTGGGAATGGTGTGCACTGGTGCAACTGGGAAAGGATGGGAAAACAGAAGGGGAAAGGAGGGTTGGGTTACAGGGATATAGAGAGCTTCAACTTGGCCCTCTTAGCCAAGTAAGGGTGGAGGCTGCTTCTGAATGAGACAAGCATAGCTGGTAAGATTCTAAAAGAGAAGTACTTCAAAAACAAGTCACTTCTAGAAGCAAGTTTGGGTCATAGACCTTCTTATTTGTGGAGGAGTGTGTGGAGTGCAATGAGTCTGCTTAGGGAGGGTCTGAAATGGAAGGTTGGGAATGGGAAAAACATCAAAATTTAGGATCATAGATGGCTTGCAACACCTTTATCCTTTTTTATGCAATCTCCTGTTTTTGTTTTGGATAATGATGCAAGACTGTGTGAGCTGATGCAATGCAGAGGGGAGTGGAATGTCCCACTGATTCGAAGTATTTTCAGTAAAGAAGAGGCTGACCAGATTTGTAGCATTCCATTAAGCAATATGGAGGTAGATGAGAAATTGGTATAGGTGCCTTCAAAAAAAGGTCTGTTTTCTGTCAGGAGTGCGTACCACTTGGAGATGGAAAGGAAGCAGGCCATTAAAGGTGAAAATTCAAGGCATGAGGAGAGGGTTAAAGGCTGGGACAATATATGGAGGATGAATGTTCCAAGAAAAGTAAAGTTGTTTCTTTGGAAAGCAGTCAATGATTTCCTTGCTACAAGGAAAAATCTGTTTCTGAAGAAAATAATAGACAACCCTCTCTACCACATTTGTAAACGAGATGAGGAGACAATCATGCATGTGGTTTGGCAATGCCCTGCAGCTGGTGATGTGTGGTTAGAATCTTTCAATGTTATGCAGAATATGAAGAGTGAAGAACCTGATCTACTGGCCTTATGGAAAAAACTTACAGAAAAACTGAATGAGTCAGAATTAGAGGAGGTTGCTATGGTGATGAGGGTCCTATGGTTGAGAAGGAATGAGAGTATTTTTGAAGATAAGTTCAATTGTCCAAGTCAAGTAATCAGAATTGCCAACAGTGACTTAACAGAATATTAGCAGGCTCAACAGATTGATAAGGCAGTGTTGAGGAGGAATGATGGGAGTTACAGCAGAAACATGAGATGGGAAAAGCCAAGACCAGGATTTGTTAAATCCAATTGGGATGCAACAGTAGACAAAAAGGAGAGGAAGGTGGGCATAGGGGTAGCAATTTGTGATGAAGATGGGGAATTGTTAGCTGATGTTGAAGGACAAAAGTTTGATGCTGACCAACTTCTTGTTGCTAAAGCTCAGGCTCTGTGGAAGGCAATGGACATATGCAAAGAGCTAAGGCTGCAAAAGGTTATGTTCGAAGGTGATGCACAAGTGATTGTCAAAGCTGTTAACAATGCAAGTGAAGATTTTTCTTTCTATGGCAGTTTAGTTGAAGGCATGAAACAATTGTTAAAATATAGAACAAATTGGATAGTACAGTATACTCATAGGACAAACAATGAAGTAGCACACACTTTAGCTAAGGAAAGTTTAATTTTATAGTCAGAATTAATTTGGATAGAAGATATACTTGAATGCATTCCAAAGAATTGTAGAGAGAGAGAGAGAGTTATTGTAATGATTAACATCCAGTGATCAATGAAGATAGTTTTTCATTTAAAAAAAATGAATTTCTAAAAAATTCCAAAACATTTACAATCTACTTACTTCTTTGAATTAGGGAAAAAAGTCTATCTAGTATATATTGTTGAACTAATTTTCGTACTTGCTCTCCAAAAATTCTAACATGAATTTTCCTCCTATAGAGTTGCTTTGTTAAGATAGTTGCTTGATACAATTACATCTAGACGCCTTAGATATGGGTTGACTTCGTATTAATATTTCTTAGCACCATCTGTCTCTTTCATTTCTGTGTATCTTCACATGGTGCTGCCGGTGCTGGGGTTGAGCTTTTGAGCCGCAAGGACCAGGAAACCCACATGAGATGGTATCAGGATGGTGCTCGTGCAATGGTGTCATGCGTTGTTCTGCGTTGGTCCAGTGGTGCGATGCGAAGGTCCTGTGCCGTGCGATAGTGTGATTTGTGCTGTGTGCGGTGTGATGTCGTGTGAAGGTGTGTTTGTGCCGTGTGAAGGTGCGATTTTTGCCGTGAAGGTGTGAGGATGCCGTGCATTCATGCTCGTGCGATGGGTGGTTGTTTTTGTCCGATGGGTGCTCGTATGGCCTTTGTTCGTGCAATGGGTAGGTGAAGTCGAGGTTGGGTGAAAGGGACGATGGATGAAGCTATTTTCAAAGCCTAGGTGGAGGTTGGGCGACGGAAGAAGATTTGGCTAAGGAGGAAGAATAAAAGAAAAGATAAGAAAGGAAAAAGAAAAAAGAAAAAAGAAAAAAGAAAAAGAGGAAAAAGAAAATTGAAGAAGGATGGTGGCAATTAAGTTAGAGATGAAATCCTAAGACTGCCTTACCACTTGCAAATAGACTGGACCTTTTTTTAGGCTGGGTTTTGTGTTTTGTTTATTGTGTACTATGCTCTTTGCAGGGTTTTATTTGGTGTTTGTATTTTGTTTATCTCTTTTTAATAAAAGAAATAGGCTATTGGACTTATGTCCATAACTGGATGGTTGGATACTCCTCCCCTTATGGAGGATGAGGAGGTTGGAATACCTCTCTTCCTGTGGAGGATGGGAGTGGTTGGGATACATTTTCCTCCTTTGGAGGTAGGAATGTGTTTTATCTTTATTTTATACAGAGAGTGATACTCTCTTATGAAAGTTTCTAGAAGTTTAGACAATATCCGTCGCAAAGCAATTTGGATGCGGGGAGGTGTACAACAGATGTGTAGTTTGGCTTGTATTTAGAGTTTTTTTCTGTATTGACTAATCATAGTTGTAACTTCCTTCATGAATGAAATGAAGTATATTTCCTAACCAAAAAAAAAAAAGAGCATTGACAATGTTGCCAAGTCCAAATTGGCTAGAATTTCAAGTTTTAGCTATAGTATTAACCTTTGGCTATGTAAATCCACATTACACTAGTCATCTTAAAGTTAAAATAATAATATAATATTATATATTTTAATAATATTTTACAAAAAAAAATTATAATATTTTGCAAATACACTTCATATATTAATTAATAATTTAAAATTTTTACTTAAAATAAGGTAGAAAATAGAATTAAATATTAATTAATAATTTAATTTTAATTACATAGTTTAATTATTATTAATGAAATAGAATAAGGTAGAAAATAACGAACTATTTATCAAAATTGAAATGATTAGATAATATAATATTTGTTGGAAATGATTAAAATATTACTTTGGTGAGTAAATAGTATCTAGCCGAAGATGACTAGGGAGCTTAATTTACTGTAGCTCATATGTTGAGCTTTTAAGTGGTTTGGCCAGTCCAATGTAGAAGATTTTACCAATGCCTAGTGAATCGCAAAAAAGGTTCCAATGTATTTAACCTACAATCTAATTTACTTTATATATAGAAACAAAGGTTGGTCTGTTGTATAGTATTGAACAATTTTTTATTATTTGTGTCTCTTATATTTCTCAAATAAATTTCAATCTTATTGAATTATTTTTTTCGATCATTTATATAATACAATCAGATTTATACATCTTAAATATTGTGAGTTAATTTCAAACCTGTGTTTCTTAAAATCTCAAATTTGATTGGCTTGTAGGTATACATATTTTATATTCTTTTTATAAAATACAAGTTTTATTTTATTTTAAAAAGTTGTAAATCCCAAAAAAATAGATCACTATCATCTACTCTTTCATCTCTGGACTCAACCAATTTGACCCAAATTAGACTGCCATTTCCATGATCGAAATCCTTGTAAAAGTGTAGATTTGTTGGCTATCTCATGGTTTGAAATCCGTTTTAAAGGATAGGCTTTTCGTCGCAAAATCTACCCTCAAGTGTAATAAAAGGGGATATGGAAGAGCTGTGATCAGGTTTCTTCTTCCTTGAGGGCCACCAATAACAAAAAGCATTCAAACATTAAAACATTCAAAAAAAAAAAAAAAAAAGTTCCAGGTTCTGGCCCGGGTTCGAAACCCGGGTTCTGGTCCGGGTATACCCGGGTTCTCGGGCTGGAACCCGGATAAACAGTCCTACTTGAGGCTTGGTCTTGATTCATAAACTCCTCAAGCTCACCAAATATTTAAACACAAATTATATGGCATACAATTACCTCAATCACTCAACTTCCTTCATAACATCATTATTCCAGGCTCCTTTACATCACCTCCTATAGTTTCAATACTTGTCAATTCATTGCCAGACAAAATCATTAGATATATTTATCGTTCAACAAATGAGATTGTTCCCTCAAAACCATTTCCAAAGCTTTCCTCAAATGAGATTGTTCCCATAAAAGCATTTCCAAAGCCTTCCTCCTTAAGGCCAAGTTTGCTATGAACTATATAAATATAGTTTTTCATATGCCAGTTACTCAAGGGCCACCAATATGTTTTTTTCTACGGCTACCTGTCGAGAGCAAAATAGGATAAGAAAATGAGGAAAGTAGGTGACAAGTAATGGAAAACAGTGATGCATGTATGCCCATTTAACAAGTACATTTTAACTCGTACAAAAAGATAAATTTCAGTACACAGCAACCTAAGGTGGCCAATCTGTTTTCTTCTTCTTCTTTTCAATGAGCAAGACGGTTGCCAAGATCTTGTCCACTAAGACAATAAATAACGTATAAAAGAAAAAAGGAGATTTGACTTGTGGTGTTCCATCTTGAACTTCAAGATGGACAAAGGGCATTGGCAAGGATGGACTTCAAGCCGACAAGGGGAGTTGATCTTAGGTTTCTACCACCTTAGAGAAATGAAAGCATGAGTAATATGTTTTGGTATAAGCATAGTAAAGGTTTCAACTCTACACACTGCACACTTCCAATACCATAATATTACCAAAAAAAAATGTCAAAGTTTGAATTCAGGTTGCAAGTCATTGCAGCCAACAGTTCTAACTTATACATCTGCAGAGCTTTTTGAAAATAAACGTCCTAGAATATGGGATGATTCATCAAGATGAACTATGAAGCTCATGCTCGGCAAAGTTTCCTGTACATTGTACATTCAGGGATTCTGTGGACATAATCAACATATAAGACCATAGAAGTAGTGCTTGCTATCATTACCATAAAAGACAGTGGAAGTAGTGTTTGATATCAAGGTAACGATCTATGTATGCAAAACGGTTTTAACAGTTGCCGATTCAACACATGTTATGCTACTCTTTTGAAGCATAAGAGGAAGCACATTCTCATTATATGTCCAGTTAGTCTCACAATATATAGAATCATAGATGACTTAAATAGCACGACATGGATTTCCTATGAATGCTTTGTCTATATCTTGAAGGTAAGCTAAGAAAACCATGGAGCAAAAAGCATCTTAAGGAACTTTATGAAACCTTACCAGCAGAAGTCTTGCTCCAAAGGACGTGTCCGTCAATAGGAGTCAGATGCGCATCATCAAGGCGCTTCCATGTTTTGATTGACTTTACTGCTCCCCAACCGCCCTTTTCTGTTTTCTCCAAGTTTGCTACCACCACCCTTGCTCTCCTTGCCCATCCAGCCTTCCCATAAGCATGGTATCCAAATCCCCCAGCATAACACAGCTGTATACCAGTCAGCTGGCCACAGAAATCATTGAGATGATCGTGGCCAGTGAAAACTGCCTTCACATCTCCAGCAGCTAGCATGGTCGTGAAGAAGCCAGAGTTCACAGAAGCAGAGCTGATGCCTTCCTGTTTCACACCAGTGATGTTTGTCGAGTCGAAACTTGCAAATTCCGGCAATGGGATGTGAAAGTACACAAGCCCGGGAGCAGGTCCTTTCTGAGCCTCAGGCTTGTCCATATATGCCCTCTGCAATGAAATTAAATGCTTAATAAACAGATTGTCATATGTCAGAAATTGAAAGATCTAGGCATGATTAGTGGATACCACAGTTGCTTGATCTGCTGCTGATTATTACAGGTTTCTTATGATTTCATACTCTTCCAACTGAATATAAAGTGAGGTCAGTACCTGAAGCTTTTTGGAAGTGCGTTCAAACCAAAGTTGCTGAGAGGGTTTGATCCAACCATAGCCAAGGATTGATGAGACCGTGGAGTAATCTCCACTGTCAAGGAAATACAGGTTGAGAACGGACTTGTTCTCAAAACTAGAGCCCTCAACCCCACCAACTTGGAGGTTATAGTTACCAAAACCGTCAATAACATGCGCTTCCACGGGATTGACTTGAGACAGTGTGTTCTTCAAGCCAACTATATGTTTCATCACACCTTCCCTTGAGAGGGTGGATTCCTGATCATGGTTCCCCAAAACAGCAGCCCATGGGATTTTGGATGAGATTGCTGGTGCAAAGGCAGCATTCAAAGACTTGGCTGGATCCGTTGCGTCAAACCCAAAGATGTTGTCCCCTGTAGCAAGATGTTTAAATTGCACTGGCTGAGTTGGATCCATAACCAGGCTTAACAAGCTCAAGAAAGTTTCATGTGGTGAACTGGGGAAGCGAAAAGGATATATGCTTAGATTAGCCAATGATGCCATAACATTGTTTTGTTTGTTTAATGAAGAACTTACGCAAGCATAAGAATGAGTTTTGTATTGTTATGTTCTCATGTTCCAAAGTAAAAGAGCAAGCTTACTTATCCAAAAAGTAAATGAGCAAATTAGAGCAGTTGGATGAAACAAATTCCGGGTTGCTTCTCAAATAGCCCAATTGGTTACTAGTAATGAATCACCCCGGCAATTGTGCGATCGGAAGCAACTTTCAATAGGTAAAACATTGTGGCACAATTTAGAAGGTATTTCTACAATACTCAGAAATAGAAAGAAAATTAGGAATTTCTAGAAAGATTACGAATCAGAGAAATTGAGAAGTATGGTCTCGGTAGATTGACAACAAGGGAAGGATTCGAAAAATCCAGAAATTGAAAGAAAATCAAGGGGAAACCAAAGCTTAAAGAAAAGAAACTTACCGGTGAAAACGATGAAATTGGGCTTCTCGGCGAGGATCATCCGCTGGATAAAGGCTGTGGTATTAAGGTCAGAGCAAGTGGGGAACTCGCCGGGAAGCACGTCCTCGCAAGGTGTGGTTTTGCCGTCCCCATAATGCATATCGGCCACCTGCAGTATCTTAAACTCCCCATCTTTCCCAAACCGCAGCTGTTGCGGCTGCTGCTGCTGCTGTTGTTTCGCAGCAAAGCCCCAGATGGGAAGCAAATAGAGAGAAAGAAGAAGCACGATCAGTATCAATGGTTTCTTCATTTCGTTACAGCTACGGCTGTTCCCTAACGACAGGAGTTCTGTTTCAAAACACTCCTCTCACTGCCCACTTCGCCCCTTCGTTACCAGCATTTATTGCATGTGAAGCTCACTTTCGCTGCGCTGATTTATAGTTGAAGATGGTTGACCGACGATCTCTCCCCCTCCGCGTTGTTCATGAATCATCTCATCCTAAATGCGCCCAAAACCAACCAAAAAGACCCAAAAAGAAATAATGAAAGAAGAATAAGGAATATCCTACTCCTAGGAGGCCCTTATCTCCCTCGCATCTTTTATCTTCTTTATTTTAGTTAGCTAATTTGTACAGTAATATATTTCTCAGAAAAAATAGCCCACAAGATCACTGCCATTCGCTTACCCTCAAGATCATACTCCAAAAATAAATCAAAAAATCAATCAATTATTATAATTCTGGGATTTCTTGTTTTTATCTTCAGAAAATGACCTCTCCTGGATGTTTTATTTTGTAACTCAAAAGGTTGAATTTTGAGTAGTGAAGTATTTTCAAATATTTTGTAAATAGTAATAAAATAATAATAATAAAATAATAAATAACAGTAAAGTAATATCACCAAGGCGTTTTGATTAAATTTATTGGTTCCTTTTCTTGACCTTTTGCTCGTTTGTTCCTGTGGGTGTACATACATACGTCTTCTAACATTTAAGTGGTGTATAAATGCAAGAGTAATGGTTTCACCTAATAAAGTAGGAGGAACTAGGAAGGCGAAAATTAAAAAGGAATCTAACAAATTAAATAAATGTAAGGACCCTCTCCTCTGGACATGAAAAGATTGAGGGAAGGAAACCACGCGTCATTTCCAACATCGACAAATCCAACTCCAACTGGAGATCAGTTATGCTGAGTTTGGTTCCTAAATTCAATTGAATTTGTTTTAATTTTAAATTGAATTTAATATTTAAATATTTAATTTTTAAATTATTAAACTCATCTAAATTTAAAATCATTTTACATGTGAGATTCACAATATTTTTCAATTTAAAACATCTTTTTACGTACGACCTATAACTTTTGTCAATTTTTCATAAAAATTATTAAATTCATCTTAACATTCAAATACAATTTAAACTCAGTTTAGATGAACTTCACATAACTCTATTTACTATTCAACTCAGTATTATTTATAAAAAACTTAACTCAATTGAGATCAATTCAACATCTAAACACAGCCTTAATAGTCTTACCTACCAGGTAAGGACGATGGAGAAGATCAATCTCTCCTCCTTCTCCACGTTGTTCGTATCATCCAATTCAAAACTGAGGCATCTTTGAAAATAAAATGCACCAAAACCAACAAAAAATGAGCACCTATTTGACATCAATTCATCATGAGATTTCTTGTTTTTATCTTCAGAAAATGACTCTGATCTTGGATGTTTTCGATTATTTTGTGCCTTGATTTATAGGTTTTTTTATTATTATTTACTTAAATTGATTGTTCCCATATTGACCTTCTGCTTCACTTTTCACTTGTGTGTTCCTATATTTAGGTTTAGTCATTAAAGTGGCATATAATTGCAAGAGTAAGCGTATTCAACAAATCAGAAGGCCGATGGTGCAAAACAATTTAAGAAATTAACTAAAAAATTAAATAAAAAGACCTACTTTAAATTTCATCTCAACTCATCATTACAATTTTTTTTAAATTTCAACACAAAATATAATAAACAATTTAATTTTTTCAAATTCTAAAATAATAATAATAATAAAATAATATTCTAACAATATTTTATCATCTCAACTCAACTCAATTCAACATCCAAACGTAGTCTAAATAAAGAGTACTGCAATAACTATCGACATCCTCACCGAGGATTCTTACCGAGAAGTCAAATTTTGTTTTTTATACTTTTTTTCAAACATTTTTTAGACTTCTCAAACAATTAAAAAATAAAAATAAAAATCATAAAATTATTAAAAAAAATAGTTACTTAAAAAACAAAATGCAAATCGGTAAAAAACCTCAAGACGTTGTATCGGTGACTACTACATTTTCCATAAATAAAACCAAGCTCACTTTCCAACATGCATGGACCGGTCCAAGCGAAGATCTGCCAGGTAATTAAGGTCGATTTAGATATTGAGTTGAGTTGAGATGAATTAAATTTTTTATAAATAATAGTGAGTTGAGATAATAGAGTAAGTTTTGTAAGATCCACCTAAGATGAGTTTAGATATATTTAGATTTTAAGGTGAGTTTATATATATTTATAAGAAATTGAAAAAGGTTGTGAGTCCCGCGTGTAAAGAGGTGTTGTGTTAAAAAGATTGTGAATCTCATGTGTAAAGAAGTTTTGAGTTTAGTGATTTAAAAATTAAATGTTAGACTCAACTTAAAATTAGACTAAACTGAATTGATTTCAGTACAATTCCAAATTGGTCCTAATAATCTTGTGCCACACACAAGGACGATGGAGAAAACAAAATTTAAGAAGAACAACGCTACACATGACTTTTCCTACTTTTNCTGAGATGAATTAAATTTTTTATAAATAATAGTGAGTTGAGATAATAGAGTAAGTTTTGTAAGATCCACCTAAGATGAGTTTAGATATATTTAGATTTTAAGGTGAGTTTATATATATTTATAAGAAATTGAAAAAGGTTGTGAGTCCCGCGTGTAAAGAGGTGTTGTGTTAAAAAGATTGTGAATTTCATGTGTAAAGAAGTTTTGAGTTTAGTGATTTAAAAATTAAATGTTAGACTCAACTTAAAATTAGACTAAACTGAATTGATCTCAGTACAATTCCAAATTGGTCCTAATAATCTTGTGCCACACACAAGGACGATGGAGAAAACAAAATTTAAGAAGAACAACGCTACACATGACTTTTCCTACTTTTATTACACTTTGTGAATATTATTTTTACATAATTTTTTTGAAAGAATTAATGTTGATATGTAAAGTTACAGGTGAGAACGAAATAAAAGTACAGTATGTAATATTTTCCTCAACCCAATTGGCATGAAGATTAAAGAAAAGGAAAAATTATTAATTAAAAGGGTTATAATATACTTTTTTAGGTTTTTTTTTAATTAAAAGATAAAAAAAATTAGAATATTTTCATGTTCTATGTGAATATAATTATAATTTTTATACATTATGTACTTTTTAATTAAAAAAAACACTTTAATTTAGATAGTTGTGAATATTAAAAGTTTCCCTTTAATTGATTTCTGATTTTTTTTCCTATATATAATCGAGATATATTGTTTTTATTTTTACTTGTTAATTGTACCGATCTCGGACATTATTCTTTGAGTTCATTATGAGGTTAATAGATTTTCTTTATTGAAGAATTATTGAGCTCAAATAGTAAAATTGATCTTTTTATATCTAAACTTAAACTTAAAAATCACAAATTTCATTTGTACTAGTGTTCTTCTACTAAATTTTTTATACATGCTTTGTATAAGAATATAAATTCAATCACAAATAAGTATTTAATGTTTTGTTTTTTTTAAGATTTTATCGAACCACTCTGTTGGGTGGTCTTATACCTGTTTCAACCTTAAAAGCTAGCTCAAGAGGTGAGGCTTTCTCTCATACTTATAAACTGACCACTAGACTCTTCCACAACAGATGTGGAACAACCCCAACAATTTATCCCTCACAAATCAGACCTTGGGTTAGAACAGCGACAACTCGTTTCTCCTGCGAACTGTTGAGCCTAAGACTGTTAGTAAAACTGAGCTTTGATATTAGTGTTGGGTGGTCTTAGGCCTCTCTGAGTCTCTCAACCTTAAAAGCTAGTTCAAGAGATGAGATTTTCTTTCACACTTATAAACTGACTACCAACTCATTTCATAACCGATGTGGAACTACCTTTTTTTTTTTTTTTTTGAAACGAGAAAACTGTTCTCATTAATCCAAGATTACCAATTACAACCAGAAACTTGAAACGGATCAAGTTAGACAATTACAACCTTTCTTTAGCAACAATAGAGAAGATACAAGGAGGGCAAGATTCCATGTCATAAAGATCTTGTGAACAAACAAGAGCATCTTTAGCTAGATTGTGTGCTGTCGAGTTTGCCTCTCGAAATACATGTGACACTATCCAATGGGTAAAGGAGTCTAGCACTTGTCTTGCATCACCTGTCAAGCATCCACCCATGCTCCAGTTCGTAGTGTGGTTTAACATCAAATCCACAACTTGTTTTGAGTCCCCTTCAAAACATAATTTCTTCAAACCAATCTCTCTACAGAAGACTGCTGCTATGAGTAAGCCATAAGCTTTAGCGTCAAAAGAATTTCCTTTCAGAGACTTGTTCTCACGTAGAGCTCCGATGACTAGTCCATTGTGGTCCCTGATCAGTACTCCAATTCCTATTCTCCCCTCCCGCGAATTTACAGCTGCGTCCCAGTTGACTTTGAGACACCCTTCCTCGAGTTTTTTCTAGTTATGGACCTCTGCTTGGATCTTGACATTTGCTTCCCTTGCTTCCTGTAGGACCTCTTTGTAAGCTAGAAGGTTCGCTTTTGCCTGCTGGAAGACCACTGTGGGATGCTTGAACCCTTTTCCATGCATGGCCTCGTTCCTCCTAGCCCAGATTTCCTTTGCAATAACTGCCACCTCATTGAGATCAGAAGGATCAAGTATGTCTACCATTACTGACCATATTTCAAAGAAATCATCATTGTGTTGTGACAGTTTTTGCACCTTTCTAGCACTTTGGTTCCACACGTCTTTAGCCGCATTGCATCCCCATAGTACATGGCCAGTAGTTTCAGCTTCCTGCATGCAGATCAGACAGGAATTATCTTCCACAATCTTCCTCATTTTCAAATTAGCCATGGTTGGTAGTGCCTCATTGCATGCACGCCATAGAAACATCTTTGTCGCGGGGTTCACATCTAGCTTCCAAACTGACTTCCACACCTTCATGTCCTTCCTCCTACCAGATGTTTCCCCTTCTAATTCCCTTTCCAGAATTGAAGATCCTCAAATCCCTGAAGCCCAACCCACCTGCCTCCTTGCTGAAACTGAGTTTTTCCCAGTTAACCCATTGAATCTTTGAAGTGTGCTCATCAAAGCCCCACCAAAAGTTCCTCAGCATTTGATTCAGTTTACTAGTAATGGACACTGGTAGCAAGAACATCCTCATAGTGTAGGCAGGTATTGCTTGGAGGACTGCTTTTAATAAGACTTCTTTCCCTGCAGCCGAAAGTTGTTTGGTTTTCTAGTTAGCTACACGAGCCCAGGTTCTATCAATAAGAGCATGGAATGTTGCTACCTTGGTTCTACCCACCATAGCAGGTATTCCTAGGTACCTTTCAAAATTTCCAGAAGATTGAACACCTGCCAACTGCAAAAGCTGTTGTTGATTAACCTGGTCTGTGTTCTTGCTAAAAAAGATGGAGGACTTGTCTTTGTTTAAAACCTGGTCGATGCCTTCTCATATTGACCAAGGATTTTTAAAATGCAAATAAGTTCCACAGGAGTTGCTTGGCAAAATAAAAGGCCGTCGTCAACAAAAAAAAGATGATTCACATTGACAGATCCTCGTCCTATTGGCGCAGGAGTCAATCTACCCGAGATCTCAGCTCTATTTAGAAGGGAGGACAAGGCTTCCGCACATATTATAAACAAGTAGGGTGACAAGGGGTCACCTTGTCTAAGCCCCCTTGAAGATCCGAAATTCTGTTAGGCCTCCCCATTAATGAGAATTGAGTAGGACACTAATGTATTATCAAAAGTAAGCCTGCCAGGCACGAAGGCACTTTGATTTGGGGAGATAAGGTTGGGCAGGATGCATTTTAGCCTATTAGCAAGGGTTTTGGAGATGATTTTATACAGCACATTACACAGGCTGATGGGCCTGTAATCAACTACTTTCTTTGGACTTTTAACTTTGGGAATCAAGACAATAAAGGTATCGTTTACCTCAGCAAGTGATCCACCTTGGTTGAGCACCTAGAGAGCGAAGTTGCACACATCCTCTCCAACCATTTCCCAATTCTTTTGGTAGAAATGGGCTGGGAATCCATCCGGACCAGGGGATCCTAGAGGATTCATCTGGAATACTACGGCTCTAATGTCCTCTCGGGTGAAAGGGGTCATCAGCCAGCCTTTCATCTCCACGGTCAACTTGGTGTCCATAGCCATTAGACAATCCTCAAAGTTAGAGGGGTGAGAAGTAGTGAAAAGGGATGAGAAGTAACCTGTGAACACGACCTCGACATCTGCCTGCTTAGTGACAACTCTCCCCCGTGCATCCTCCACAGATTGGATTGCATTGGTTTTTCTTCATTGACTGGCCTGCATGTGGAAATATTGAGTGTTCCTGTCCCCATGTTTGAACCAATATTGCTTTGCCCTTTGTCTCCACTTTAAGTCCTTTTC
This sequence comes from Juglans hindsii, assembly GCA_003123825.1. Classification (NCBI taxonomy): domain Eukaryota; kingdom Viridiplantae; phylum Streptophyta; class Magnoliopsida; order Fagales; family Juglandaceae; genus Juglans; species Juglans hindsii. The sequence goes on from QEOW01002358.1 coordinate 253,278, forward strand.
TGCCAAAGATTCCTCCACTTCATTCTGAGCACTCCTCATTTGTATGAGATGATCACCTGTACCCGTGCTTTGAAGGTGACTAATTGTTGCCATCCCTTTTGAGGTAGACATTTGACTATCCTTTTGGCTTTTCTGTTTCCAAACCATCAAGTCCCTTTGACAAGCTCCAAGTTTCTGTCTAAGTACTTTAGCATCACAGCCTCGCTCATGTTCTAACTTCCATGCCTTAGCTATTGTCTCCATGCAACCTTCTCTCACTTCCCAGGCCACCTCGTACCTAAAGCACCTCCCTCCTATTTTCCTCCTATTACCTCCTTTATAGTTTTCAATGATAAGAGGAGAATGATCGGATCTTATTGCAGCGAGGGCAGTGCATGAACCCTTCGCAAACACCTCATTCCATTCCTTGTTTGCCAAGGCTCTATCTATCCTTTCTTTTGTGAACACCCTTCCACTCCTGTTATTAGACCATGTGAACCGTTGCCCTTGAGAATAGATATCATTAAGTCCACAAGCTTCGACTGCTAGCCTAAATGCCTCTATTTGCTTATACGGTCTACTTGCTCCACCCACTTTTTCATTTTGATGAAGGATCTCGTTGAAGTCACCTGCACACAGCCACACCATAGGACTAGGTGGTTTCAGCATCTTCAGTAATTGCTAGCTGCTACTTCTTTTAGCAGTGTCAGGGTGGCCATAAAACCCTATAAATTGCCATGTAGGTCCATTGTCCCCTTTCTTAATCAGAGCACTGATATGCCATCTCGTGTAGTTTATTATGTTGACTTGCCACACCTCCTTCCATAGTAGGGCGATACCCCCACTCAAACCCACACAATCCACTGCAAAACACCAATCCATCTTTAAACTCCTCCTCACCTCCTCCATTCTCTTTTTCCTACTCTTAGTCTCCACAAGAAAGACTAGGTTGGGCCACTTTTCCTTAGTTAAACTCCTAAGGATCCTAACTGTCCGAGGGTTCCCAAGCCCTCGGCAGTTCCATACTAAGGTACTCATTGGCGAAGGCAGGGCTGGACACCAGCCACTGCCTCTCCATGGTAATTCTCCTTGTTCTCAACATACCTCTTTGTTCTCTTACCACCATTGTCCTCTTCATGTAACCGTCTTTTACAGCCTCGCTTGTAAGTTTTCCTCAAGACCTGGTTTGAGATGTCCGCCAAAAGCTTTCCTTCACTACCTTCTGTGTGGAAGCCTCCCCCTCTCGCCAGTCTCTTACATTTTCGTGTGTTGTTCTTCAAAGTCAGCATAAAAGGTGCATTGGTAACATCTTTGACAGACAAGCTATCTGTCACCACTCTGATCCTACTACCGCTTTCCTTAGGTTCGCTCTACCCCACAGCTGGTGCAACATCATTTGTATCCAGGCCTTCGCTGACTTTAGCACCAAGCACTAGTCCCGTGCTAATACCTTTCACCTCATTCACGAAATTAGTCTTTGGGTCAGGCTCTATTTCCATACCCACCATAGCCTCCCGTACTCCTTGGGAACCAGTTTTGCTTTCGGTAGTGTAAACCACTTGCACATGCCTTGTTTCCAAGTTGACTGGGGATGTCCTTGTGATCTGATCTTTGGGAGAGGACCCAAGGTAAGTTCCAGAGTAGTCACCTTTTCCAACAGTACTTACTGTTGACGGTTGACCTCTAGTCCCTCTAAGTTCCTTTTCCTCTTTTTCTGCTGGGAACTTTACCTGCCTTTCTGTTGAATCCTGCTGATTGACAACCTGCGCTTTTTCCTTTGCCTCCTTCCAGTCACCTTTGGTCCTGCCACCTTGTTGTTCCCCATGTTGGTGTTGCTGTTGGTGGAGCCACCGTATCTGCGGCTGTCAAAAATGTTGGTGTTCCTCGGCTGCCCTCGAAGCCAAGGGCCAAACTGTTGTGGTTGATCCTCAGCAGTTGGTTGTTCAGGCCTTAAACAGGCACAATCCTTACCCTTGTGAAAAATTACTCCACACTGGAAACAGAAATTTTGCAGTCTCTCGTATTTGAAGGAAATCCAGTGTTGTTTCTCATTCAACATCAGCCATTTACCTCTCAGCAATGGTTTGTGCATGTTCACCGCAACCCTCACTCGCATGCATCTTCCCCATGCACGTTTGTCTGCTTCTGTATCTACCCTAATAACATGACCAATGGAAGTTGCAAACTGTTCCTCGAACTCTTCAGTCATGGTGGCTAGTGGCAGATTGTGGAGCTGAACCCAAAACGGTTCAAAAGCGAAATGTATTGCGTTAATGGAAACTGTTTCGTCGACTTCCATCAGCATGAAGAGGTGTCTATCGAAAAACCAAGGACGGCCACTTAGAACCTTCTCTTTATCTCCCAGGTTCTGAAACTCAATCAAAAAGCACTGATCTCCTAGTTCCTTAAATCTAACCCAGCCTCCTAACCTCCAAACCTGTGACATGGTGGCCCTGAAAGCTTCACTGTTAATGCCCTTCTCTAACAACGACCTCCCAACAATGTAGTGGTTTCCCCTTCTGTCCTCCTTTGAAGAATCATGTCTTACATGGAACGGCAAACTTTCTTCCTTTGATAGATGTAGTCTCTCCCAGCGTTTTGCCAGATCCTCTGCCTCCATTAAGTCCTAGCTCCAAACTGGTAATAGAAATAGAAAACTAAGCTCACAGAGTGTGAGACGTAAACCTTCGAGCACAAAGGCACTGGAACCTCACACTTCCTCAAGGGAAAGAAGGCACTCTATGTTCACTTTGTTAAAACAATGGTTAAAACCGATGTGGAACTACCCTAACACACTCTAGATAGAACTCTCGGCTTCCCATGCATTTTCCCTATTGTTGCAATAACAGGGATTCTGATCTTTTTTAAGAGGAAAAATTATTTTCCTGATCTGAACAAGAAAAAAGAGATTGCTCTTAATTTACCTGAATATCAGTTTCTTAAAGGAAAATTGATTTTCCTCTTAGAAAGAGAAAATTATATTGTGGTCATTCTCGTACTTTCCCCTTACCTTGGTTTGGAATAGGAAAATAGGAATATATACCTTATGCCTTCCATGCATTTACTCTTACTTAGGCCTCATTTGTTTTTAAAAATGAGATGAGATGAGATGAGTTGAGACTAAAGTAAAAAAATTGAATAAAATATTATTAAAATATATTTTTTTAATATTATTTTTATTTTGAGATTTGAAAATGTTGAATTGTTTATTTTATTTTGTATTAGAATTTGAGAAAGTTGTAATAATAAGATAAAATGAGTTGAGAAGTTTTCTGAAAACAAACAATGCCGTTGTTCTCTTTGTACCATTGTTTCTGTCCATTAAGATCCTTACGGCTGGTTTTGGATTGCATGGTACAATTACCAGATAAAATTGTTAGATTTATGAATATTTAATACCATTGTTTATTTTTTTTATAATATTGGTGTTTATTAATATTATATATTCGTATTTATTTCTATATTATTTAGTTCTATATTTCATGTGATGGGTGACAAAATCATAATGTAATTTAGATGCATGCAGATTGAAACTTATTATCAATGGTGATTTAAATGGAATATCCTTATATGATTAAAAAAAAAAAAATCTTTAGGGATAGAATTGATTATTTCTAAAATAAGAGCTCTATGATTTTGGGACGAGACGAATAAACCGAACGCCTTAAGTTTGAAATTTTTCTTCCGCACTTTTGAAGCACCAAGGTGCATTCATAGATCAGACACCGATGCCAATAAAATAGCAATAAACATTCTAAATAGTTTTGAAATTCTCAATATTGAATATCATACCATCATTGTGAATACAGGGTCCTTAGATTCAAAAGTTCATATCTTACTATCATTGTAACTGCTGGCCTATCTATTTGGTCCAGTCATTTCCTTGTGTTTTAGGAGTTTTTTTTTTTTTTAATTTCTTGTTGTAATTTTTATTGGTTAACATAGGTTTTGCTTTAATAGGCTTTTGCATTTTATTTCTTACGTTCTTAAACTTCATTTAGATATTGTTGATGTCGTGTTTCGCAGCCCGAGCAGTACCGTGATAACCAAGCTCCATGCCACCTGCAACTAAGAGAATGAAGAGGTTCAGGTGACGTCTTGGATCACTTTGATGCCAAAGTCAGTGAATAATTCTCTAGTGATGAGAAAGCTCAAAAGATTAGAGAATAGTAAAGGGTTTCAAGAGTGGCCTCCCGTGGAAGGGATGGCTGCTATTTATACCTAATCCGGGCTCCACTATCGAGAGAGATCGAGGCGTGTCAGGTCGTACTTGAGTCAGTCTAGCTACCACTCACTTCCTACTGCAACAGCGTGTCAGTCTACGGTTTAGGAGGCCGAGGGAGATCGTGGCATGTCAGGTCGTGCTAGGTCAAACTCACTGTCGCCTTTCTGCTAGGATTAGGTGTCAGGTCATGGCCAAGCTATCCTACATGCTCTAGGGGCACACCATTGATGCCGGGCCTTCTGACATGTGCAATGAATGTGACGTGCCTTGAGTCTGACAAGATCACGACCGGGCACTCCCAGTTGTCCGCTTTCATTAGGGTGTCCCGTTTGGTGCCATACGATAGGGCTCGATAGGTTGCCAAGTCCCAAGATGTTCTCCTTGGCATATCCGAGCTCGGCGTCGAAAGGTCCTCCTAGGTTGGTTTGCGCTTGGTACCTGGTCCTCTGGCTCGGCCTCTCAGCCCATGGCTAGCTTTCCTCCTTAGGCCTGGGGTTACATAGCTTGACCTCCTTGGGCCCGAGCCCTTTGGGATGGGCCCTCCCTCACAGTACCCCTCGAATTCCTATCACAGGCATGTGGTAGGAATTCATAACACTTTTAATCATGGTGTCGCCCATTCGGCTTCCATCGCTTCAAGTTTCTCGCGGCCACTCATTCGGTTCCTGCTGATTCGGCTTCCTGAGGCCACTCGCTCATCCAATAAATGCTTCTCCTCGTTTCTGCGATCGTCCCGTTTCACGACGATTGATTGGACGTGCTGGCCGTCTTTCTTCACACTCTGGGGCCTCATTGGTCAGTGTCGTCCACTCTTCTGACTCGACAGTTGTCATGTGTGCCATCGTTTTGGCTGTTGGTGCCACATGTCATTTGCTGACGTCATTTCTGTCAATACTGCTTCATTTCCCATGCTCCCTCCAGCCTTCCTCTCCTATATAAGGTGCTCCCCTCTTGCTTCTTCCTCCATTTATTCCTTCAACTGTTCTTCGTGCCTCAGTCGTTCCACTCTTTTTCTCCTTCAGCCATCGTGTTTCTTCTCTAGCCACTGTGTTCCTACCGTTTCTCTCGTTCTCTCTTCAGCCGTTGCGCTTTTCTCTCCTTTGTTTTTCCAGCCACCATGTTCCAAGCCATCCCGCTTCTCTTCTCCTTTCCTTATTGTGCCCCTTTTACTGTCATGGCACCCAAGGCCGATCTTGTTCCTCCCTTTTTCTGCTGGAAATGTTGAGTTTCCTCCTTCTCTGGTGGCGACCTCAGGGGATTCTGCTCCAAGTACAACATTCCTCCTTCTATTTGTTTGGAGATTCCTTGGGGGTGGGGGGAGGGGGTAGCATGCGGTGAGTCTTGACAGTTTCGCGACGAGGTTAGCTTTCTTCCAGTTAATGTTAGCCAATGGTGTCCGCCTTCCGTTCTGCCATCTAGTTCATGAGATTCTAAATTATCTTGGGCTGGCCCCGGCGCAGCTCCACCCAATGCGTAGCAGCTCCTTATATCCAGCTGTATCATCTTTTGGATGTACTTAGCAGGACTCTTGAAAAATATCCCGATCTGACGGCTCGAGAGTTGTTGTACATATACTGCCTCAACTACCGGCCGAGAAGCATCTGCAGTTTCCAAGCCCGATCTCCGGGTCAGAGATCTCCTCACTCAAGCAGCGCCACTCACGTATAAAGGAGTGGTTCCAGAAATTTTTCTTTGTGTCGGGCTCGGACTGGGAGTAACCCAAGGGGGAGGCTGCTCAGAAGGAGTATCCCATCCAGGCATGTTGGGGATTCCCTCCTTCCGCAAAGAGCCTGGAACTTACCCTCAATTGGAGGGAGGGGGCCCTCTTGGAGTTGGTGACAGCTTGGGTGCGGGCCCATCCTGACGAGTCGTAGACCGATTTGGTCCTCTCGAACAAGAACATTCGTAATTACCTGTCCGCGCCCGATCACTTGTATGCTATCAGGAGAAATTTCTTGGGTGGTATCCCCTCTCCTCAGCCCGGAAGTGCCCCTCGAGTTCCTCTAGTCGTCAGGAAAAATGACCAAAGTTACATCACGATTCGCCTCAGCAAAGTGGTGGGGCTGGGGGTTCTTCTCTTTCCTACAGTCACACCAGGAAACCTGGAAGCCATTCCCAAATGCCTTGCGACCTGGAGTTCACATGTGCAGAGATTCTGGTTCCTTCAACGTGGGGGAGCACAACATCATTTCCTAGTGGTTCAGGCTCTGCTGCCGGACCCTCTACTCCGATGATCCCTCGGCCAACTCCCGTAGAATCCTTTCCAGACCTGCTGCTTCCTTCTACAGATGAATTGGAGGGCTGCGACCTTTAGGAGCATTTTTTGACTCTCTAGTGCACCCCTCCCTCATGGGCCTAGCTCGTTCGAGCCCCTCACTTCTTTCGAGGACACTCTTCGGAGGAGATGGCTTGTGGGGTACCACAGGCAGGCTCAGCGGTCGGGCCTCGAGACCTAGAGCAAACTCCTTCCTAGGACACAAGTCATGGAGATGCTGAGGGCGATGAAGACGAGACGACCCCGGAGCCCAGGCCATGGGAGGTAGAGCCAAACCACTACCGAGCCACAAGCTGAGAGGGGATAAGGGCATAATTTGTCTTCCAAGATGAGGGAGAAAAAGATAAAGAAGAGGAAATGGAGAAGAAGGAGTTGGAGAAGGTGGGGAAGGCAAAGGGTTGAGACCCTAAGCTCCTGCTGCTGTTTGGATCTCAGTGGAGGCTGCCAGACCTACCTCTCCAATAGTGGGGGTTGTTCCCCCTCCTTCGTCTACTGGGCCGAGCAGGACCGACTACGGCCCAAATTCCCAAGACCCTCCCAACATCATAGATCTGAGTGACGATGATGACTCTGAAGCTTTATCTCCTGTGGCGTCCAGGCCATGCGGCGAGACCTGTTGATCCCTTCTAGATTTTTCTTGGCAGCTAATTGTCGCTGGCCCTTCATCTTCCTCCAGGACGGAGCGGATGCAAGCCCCAACCTTGACTCTAGACAAGGCTCGTGCCGATGCCACCAAGCACTTAGGCCAAATGTCGTGACCCCTTTTTCACCCAGGTATGCTCTTCCTTCGTTTGGCATACTCTCCCAAGCCCTTTTCTCGTCCCTCACCTTTTACTTGTATTATTTCTTTTTTTTTTTTTTGTAGGCTACAGAAAAGTTGGCCATGACGATTGGGGAGGAACTAGAGAGATGGAAAAGGCCGACTGGGAGCTCGGGACCTTGGGGCGCTTTGGGTATTTCGAGCTAAAGCAGGCGGCTCGAAGAATAAAAGACCTTAAGACCGAGTGGAAGGAGCTGATTAACGAGGTGATGTATGTGAAAAAACAAAACCAGCACCTGAAGATGGTTGCTACGAGGTGCAAAGAGAAGAACAAGACTCTCATGGGTTTATTGTGCGAGGTCGACCGGGACATCTTTAGTTGACGTTGGCAAAGAAGCAACTCGAAGAGGCTCGCATTGCTTCTGAACGGAGTTTGGTCACCAGGGAAGAAGAGCTGGAAGCCGCTCAGGAGTAGTTGGAGTAAGTTCAGAAAGAACTGCGAGAGTCCAGGGAGGAGATGGAGTCTGCCCAAAGAGAGCTAGAGGAATCCAGACGAGGTCGGGCCCTAGCCGTCGAACAGCTTTCAAGGCTGCTGTTCAGGCATTTTAGGCAATCTCAAGAGGCCCAACACTTAAAAGAGCAACTGCGACAGGCAAAGTCACGCATCGGTGAGCTTTCGCAATCTGGGATCCAAAAGAACATTAACCTCCTATCCCGGAACATGGAGATTGTCGGGCTGAGGTCTCGTCTGGAGGACGTCACCAAATTTTCTGAGGAGTTCCAATCTCGAATCACGAATGCAAACGCTGTCTAGGACACGGCCTGGTCTTACGGCTATCAGGATGGCCTTAAGCGGATGCACCTACACCTGTTGCATAACCCCGAGCTGGATTTGCACACCTTGTCTTTGTCCTTCCTTCCTCCAAGTTCCGAGGCGCAAGCTTTCGTTAAAAACTTCAGGAAGCCAGGGTTTCCTCCGCTCCCCTCGGGCGCTCCTCTGCCTCCTTCATCCTAATGATGGGCTCCCCCCCCCCCCCTTTTGTAGTACTTTGTATAGCACTCCTCGGGTTTTTCTTGTAACCATGTATGTTTTGACGAATCAAATGAAGACTTGTTTCTCGCAACTATTGTATTCTTTTGTTTTCCTTTTTCTCTCCACCATTTTTTTTTTTTGTGCGGTTCTAACGAGGGCTCGACTTATTTGGGCGGGGGGAACCCGTCTTCTTGCGAGTGTGAGGACTCTGCTTTTCGAGTTAAGGGGCCCATCTTCTTGAGAGTGTGAGGACTCGGCTTATCGAGTCAAGGGACCCATCTTCCTACGAGTGTAAGGAATCGACTTTGTTGGATGGGGGATCAGAACCAAATCCTGAGACTTGGGGCCTTACCCCGCAGTGAGTCAAGGGACCCATCTTTTTGCGAGTGTTAAACCTCAACTTGTCAAGTCAAGGGACCCGTATTCTTGCGAGTGTACTCGACTTAGCAAGTCAAGAGACCCGTCTTCTTGTGAGTGTACTCAGATTAACGAGTCAAGGAACCTGTCTTTTTGCGACTGTAAGGACTCGACTTAGTTGGACGGGGCATCGGTGCTAAGTCCGGGGACTTGGGACCTTACCCTGCAGCGAGTCAAGAGACCCATCTTCTTGCAAGTATGAGGACTCGGCTTAGTTGGATGGGAGGTCGGTGCGAAGTCCAGGGACTTGGGACCTTACCTCGCAACGAGTCGAGGAACCCATCTTCTTACGAGTGTACTCGACTTAGTGAGTCAATGGACATGTCTTCTTGTGATTGTAAGGACTCGACTTTGCTGGATGAGGGGTTTAGACCAAATCCTGAGATTTGGGGCCTTACCCCGTAGTGAGTCAAAAAACCCATCTTCTTGCGAGTGTAAGGACTTGGCTTTGCTGGACGGGGGGTAGGGACCAAATCTTGAGACTTGGAACCTTACCCCACAGCGAATCAACGAACCCGTCTTCTTGCGAGTGTGAGAACTTGGCTTATCGAGTCAAGGGACTCATCCTTTTGCGAGTGTACTCTGCTTAGCGAGTCAAGGGACCATTCTTCTTGTGACTGTAAGGACTCGGCTTTGTTGGACGGAGAGTTGGGACCAAATCTTGAGTCTTGGGGCCTTACCCCTCAGCGAGTCAAGGGACCCATCTTCTTGCCAGTGTAAGGACTTGACTTAATTAGATGAGGGGTCGGTGCCAAGTCTGAGGACTTGGGACCTTACCCCCCAACGAGTCAAGGGAGCCGTCTTTTTGCTAGTGTGAGGACTCGGCTTATCGATTCAAAGGACCCGTTTCTTGCTAGTGTATAGACTCTACTTAGTTGGACAGGGGGTCGATGCTAAGTCCATGGACACGGGACCTTAGCCATAGTGAGTCAAGGGACCAGTCTTCTTGCGAGTGTAAGGACTTGGGGTTAATTTGACGGGGGGTCAGTGCCAAGTTTGTGGACTTGGGACCTTACCCCTCAGCGAGTCCAAGGACCCGTCTTCTTGTGAGTGTGAGGACTCAGCTTATAGAGTCAAGGGACTCGTCTTCTTGTGAGTGTAAGGACTCTACTTAGTTGGAGGGGGGTTGGTGCTAAGTCTAGGGACTTGGGACCGTACCCTGCAGCGAGTTGAGGGACCCGTCTTCTTGTGAATATTAGGACTTAGCTTATTTTTTAGACAATAAGAGATTTGAGATAAACATCCAAACGTTCTCACTCATTCATAATTGTTCGCACAAAGTGCTGTCTTATACTTCTACACATAGTACTTCTTTAAGTGTTCGACATTCTAGGGATGAGGTAGCTCGTGTCCCTGGCTGTCTTTGAGGCGATAGGAGCCTAGTCGGTTGCTTGCAGTGACTACGTAAGGGCCTTGCCATCGTGGTCCCAACTTTCCTTCTTTCGGGATAGTTATTCCAGTCTATCGCAGTACCAAGTCGTCTACCTTGAAGGAGCGTGGCCTGACTCGTTTGTTGAAGTATTGTTATGCCTTTCGCATGTTACTTGCTGTTCGCACTGCTGCTTCTTCCCTTCTCTCCTCCAGGACATCCAAGTTCTCGGCTAGCCTTTCGTTGGTGGTGTCCTGGTTGAAGTGTTGGATACGGAATGTGGGCATTCCGACTTCTATGGGAATTACTACTTCATTGCCATAGGTGAGAGCGAAGAGCGTCTCACTGGTGGGGATTCAGACAGTAGTCCGATATGCCCATAATACGATTGGGAGTTCTTCGGCCCATGCTCCTTTGTGCGCCCCAATATTTTTCTTAAGGGTGGAGAGGAGGGTTTTATTGGTTGTCTCAGCCTGTCCATTGGCTTGAGGGTGCCTTGGCAAGGAGTACTTCACCTTAATCCCGAGCACTGTACATCATTCCCAGTAGTGTGTACAGTTAAACTATCTCCCGTTGTCCGATATGAAACTCTGAGGTATGCCGAATCGGCAGACTATCGACTTCCGCAGGAATTTCATGATGGTTTGGGCGGTGATGCTTGCGAGAGCCTCTGTTTCGACCCACTTTTTGAAGTAGTAGATTGCAACCATGACAAACTTGGCTCCTCCCCTTGCCACCAAGAAAGGGCCAATCAAGTCTAGACCCCATTGGGCAAAAGGCCTCGGGGCTGTGATTGATATTAGCTCCTCTGCCGAGCAGTGCGGAATCGGCCTGTGCTCCTGACACTTCAGACATTTCTTGGCAAATTCTTCTGCATCTTTGAGGGAAAGAGGCCAATAGTATTCTGCCCGGGTTACTCTTGCAGCTAACGCCCTTCCTCCCAAGTGGCTCCCACAAATTCCTTCTTGGATCTCTGCTAGCATGTATTGAGTTTCATCTGGTGAGAGGCATCTAAGGAGTTGCTCGGAGAAACCTTTTTGTACAAAACTCCTTCTAGCAGTGTGAATCGGGCTACCCTGTTCCTGACCTTTCGTGCTTCTTCCAGGTCACTGGGCAGCTACCTTTCCTGCAGGAATTTCTGGATGTCTGTCACCCCTTCGAGAGGTGCTAGGGTCGTAACAGACACGTCCTCCCCAATGGATGGGGCATTGACCATCTTGACCAAGATGTGTTCTGGAAGGGGAAGTTCCTCCTGCCCCGACACAGCCCTCGCCAGGCGGTCTACCTTATGATTTTCTCCTCTTGGCACATGTTGAATGCTAAAGTAGAGGAAGCGGTTGCGCTCGTTGTAGACCAGTTGGAGATACTTCTTCAGCCTTTCTCTTTCGTGGCGAACTGCCCCAGTACTTGGCTAACTACCATTTGGGAATCAGCCCTTACTTTTATTTCTTCAGCCTCTAGTAACCATGCGACTGACATTCCTGCTAAGAGCGCTTCATACTCGACTTCATTGTTGGTTGCTTTGAAGGCCAGCTTAACTGCATAGTTGTGCTCCTCTCCCTACTCGGTGATGATGTGCACCCCTTCTACCCTGCCAGCACGGCAGGACGAACCGTATACGTAGAACTGTTAGGGCTTTCCTTGGGGTGCATTCGGGACTTCCTCTGGGAAGCTGGTGAAGAACTCAGTAACAAAATCTGCCGACACTTGTCCATTGATCGCGTCTCGGGGCAGGTACTCCATATCGAATTCGCTGAGCTCGATCACCCATTTGGCAAGCCGTCCCGAGGTGTTTGGTTTCTACAACACTTTCTTGAGGGGGAGATCGGTGAACACTTTCATAGGGTGGGCTTGGAAATGTGGCCTTAATCTTCTGGCTACGACGATTAGGGCGAATACCAACATTTCCGTCTGGGGGTACCTTGCCTCTGCTCCGTAGAAGGCTCGGCTCATGTAATAGATGGTTCATTGCCCTTCTTCCATTTTCTGGACAAGTACGGCTGATACGGCATGCGGGGACACTGCTAGGTACACAGTCAAGGTCTCCCCAAGTCTTATCTGGCTTAGCAGTGAGGGTTAACTCAGGTACAACTTCAAATCGGTGAAGGCTTTTTCGCAGGTCTTATCCCGATCTTGGGCCTTCCTCAAGACTTTGAAGAAGGGTAGACATCGGTCGGTTGATCGAGCGATGAACCGATTCAGGGATGCTACCCATCCAGCCAACCTCTAAACTTCATGAAGGTTATGGGGGGAAGGCATTCCCATCACTGCTTCCACCTTCTCATGATTCACCTCAATCCCTCTCTCGAAGACCATGAACCCCAGGAATTACTTGTCTCCACTCCGATTGCGCACTTCAATGGGTTGAGCTTCATTTGATATTGCCGGAGGATGAAAAATGGTTCCCGTAGATCTGCCAAACGCAGTCCGGGCTCTTTACTTTTCACTAACTGATCATCTATGTATACTTCCATATTTTGGCCGATCTGCTGCTTGAACATTCAGTTGACTAACCATTGGTAGGTGGCCCCGCATTCGTCAGGCCGAACAACATTGCTTTGTAGCAGTAGAGGCCTCGGTCTGTTATAAACGTTGTTTTCTCTTCGTCGTCCGGGTTCATCCTAATCTAGTTGTACCGAGAATAAGCGTCCATAAAGCTAAGGAGGGGATGCCCTACCATCAAATCCACAATCAGGTCGATGCGTGGTAAGGGGAAGCTACCTTTCGGGCAAGCTTTATTCAGGTCGATGAAGTCTACACACATTCGCCAGTTCCCATTGGCCTTCTTCACCAAAACTAAATTAGATAGCCATTTCTGGTAGTGGACCTCTCAGATGAATCCTGTCTCTAGGAGGCGGTCTACCTCCTCGGCTATTACCCCATACTTCTCAGCGCTAAAACTCCGCCGTTTCTACTTGACTTTCGAAGCCGCTGGGTCGACGCAGAGCCTGTGGCTCCAAGTGAACACATCTCAATGTTTGATAAGAGAGATGTGTTGTTCTTATCTCCGGGTCCAACTTAGTCTCGATCCGGAGTTGTCGTTATGGGTCTCTACCAATCGACTGTCACTAACTCCAAAGGCTCGTTGGGTGCGGCCTACCAAAGGGCCTGTTCATCGCGGACTTCTTCATCCCATTTGGTCAGGGCCAGAGGTGAACCCAGCTTGGGCACTTCTTTCGTCCTTTCAATGGACTTGACGATTTTGGCCTCATGCCTCAGCTCTTGGTCGTAGCATTCCCGGGCTAGAACCAGCTCGTCGTGGACTTCGCCTACCCCCAAGTCGGTGGGGAACTTCATTTTGAGATGGTAAGTGGACGTTACTACCCAAAAGTTGTTCAGGGTGGGGCGTCTTAGTATGGCATTGTACGAGGAGGGGGCCTTGACGACTAAAAAGTCGATAATGGTTGTCGTGGTCCTGGGCACCTTCCCTACCATAACTAAAAGAGTGATGGCTCTTATCGGTTGAACGATGTCTCCCATGAAGTCCTTGAGCGGAATTGGAGCCGGACGTAGTCAATCCTGATTGATGCCCATTCTGACAAAGACTTCCCAAAATAGGATTTCAGTCGAACTACCTTTGCCGATTAGGATCCTCCGATTTTTAAACTTTTCCACTTGCATCATTATCACCAATGCATCGTCATGGGGGTGGAGGATGCCTTCTTCATCCCCTTTGTTGAAGGTTATCGTGGTGCCTCCAATGTGCCGTAAGGGCCTGCTTGCGCTCCTTTCGGCGGCGAACACTTCCTCGTAGCATGCCCTTCGGGCGTTTGCCTTTCAGGCTGACGAAGTGGCTCCACCTCTGGCATATCCTCCGGTGATTGTGCTGATCTCCCTGAGTGGTCTGTCCTCCATTAAGGGGATTCTCCGCATCTCATCCCTTGCTCCCTGCCTTCTTGGGCTCACTCCCTGCTAGAAACCCTGGCGCCTACCTCCGTGTCGGTCCATATAGTTCTCCGACCGACGCGCTCGGTTCCATTGCTCTTTCTCCTTTATTCTCTACAGGGCATAGTAGTCTTGGGTGCTATGTCGGTTGTTCATGTGATACTTGCAATACGAGCGGCTCTCCACCTCTTGGGGTTGTTCTCTTTTGGGGCTCGAGTGTTGGTTCCCTTCCACTGCCAGTTTTGTGTGAGTGTGGCTCCCCTTTGGGGTCGAGCTGGCGCTTCTCTCATTCTCTTCGCATCTGGTGCCCTCTCTTTTCACGTCAACGGTAGTGGCCTCCTCTTTGCCCTAACACCTTCTGATCCGCCTACTCTACCTCAGATCGTCGTGGGGCGGTCAGGGCCTCAAGGGTGTCTTCAACGTTGATGAACACATCTGCTCAGTCCATGAACCCCCTTAGCGTGGTAGGAGTCTTTCGTGCTATCTTTGACATAAACGGATTCTGTGGCCAGATTCCTCCTAGGAGGGCTGCCAATGAGATCTTTCGGTCTTAGTCGTCTGTGGTCATATGCTCCCGATTGAATCACGAGAGATATGACTTCAGATTTTTATCGTCTCGCTGTTTGACTTTAAGGAGGTAAGATGCCGGACGTCTCCTCTTACGACTTGCTAGGAATTATGTCATGAAGAGGCGGGTGAGCTCCTCAAAGCTTTCTATCATTCCTGATGATAGTGACCCAAACCAGGTTTGGGTGGCCCCATTTAGTGTTAGCGGGAAGGCTTGGCAGGCGACTTCTCCTACGAAACCATACAAGGTCATGTGGGTCTTAAATGTCTCCAGGTGCTCCAGTAGGTCATCGGACCCATCATACGCTTCCATCTGGGGAACTTTGAACTTAAGGGGAAGCGGTACTACCATGACTCCAGCGTTGTATGGGAGGACGGTACTGACGAGTAGCTGGTCTACAGTGGATGGGTTGTCTATTTTCTTCTCCATTTATGCACATTTGTCCCTGAGCTCTCGGATTTTGAGATGCATCTCACTTCTCTCTTCTTCTGCCGCGATGTTCGTAGGGGCCCGCCTTGAATCCACATGTTCGTTGCCGCTCGGTTCTCCTTCCCCTGCCAGCTCCTCATTGGCGAGCTTGAGGGCCTCGTTCTCCTGGCAGAGCATCCCAATTTCTTCGGTTAGCTTTCTTATTGTCTCCTCTATGCTCGCGAGTCTTGCTTCCATCATTTCCTCCTAGCAGTCTCCCCTTCGTGTAGTTTGGGACCGCCTTGCTGTCGGCACGTGAAATACACACTTTTATATAAAAATAAATCTCACAGACGGTGTCACTGTTGATGTCGTGTTTTGTACACCAAGTAGTACCACGATAACCAAGCTCCACGCCACCTGCAACTAAGAGAATGAAAAGGCTCCGGTGATATTTGAGATCACTCCGATGCCAAAGTCAGTGAATATTTCTCTAGTGATGAGAAAGCTTAGAAGATTAGAAAGAATAGTAAAGGGTTTCAAGAGAGGCCACACGTGGAAGGGAAGACTGGTATTTATACCTGACCTGAGCTCCACTGTCGAGGGAGATCGTGGCGTGTCAGGTCGAACCTGAGTCAGTCCTGCTACCACTCACTTCCCGCTGCAACAACGTGTCAGTCCGCAACTTAGGCAGCCAAGGGAGATCGTGGCATGTTAGGTCGTGCTAGGTCAGACATGCTGCCGCCTTTCAGCCAAGATTGGGTGTCAGGTCGTGGCCGAGCCATCCTACATGCTCTAGGGGCACACCGTTGCATGCCAGGCCTTCTGACATGTGCATTACATGCGACATGCTTTAAGTCTGACGAGACCACGATCTGGCACACCCAACTGTCCGCTTTCAGTAGGGTGTCCCACTTGGTGCCATATGGTAGGGCTCGGTAGGTTGCCGAATCCCAATATGTTCTCCTTGGCATATCTGAGCTTGGCGTCGAAAGGCCTTCCTGGGTTGGTTTGAGCTTGGTACCTGGTCCTCTGGCTCAAGCTCTCAACCCACGGTTGGCTTTCCTCCTTGGGCCTAGGGTTACATAGCTTGACCTCCTTGGGCCCGGGCCCTTCTAGGATGGGCCCTCCCTTACAGATATTGAGATGAGATGATATGAGATTATTTATGAATAGTAGTGAAATAATTTGAGTTAAGATATTTTATAGAGTTTTGAAAAATAAGAGAGAAAAAGCTGAATAAAAATTTATAAAATTAAAATATTGTTAAAATATTATTTTTGTTTTGAAATTTGAAATGATGAATTGTCTATTGTCTTTTGTGTTTTGTTTAGAAGTTTTGGAAAGTAGTAATGATTAGATGAAAAATTTGAAGATTTGAAATTAAAAAGTATTTATATTTGTGATATTTGGATATTGAAATGAAATAGAATGAGATGAGATAATAGGCTCTTGCTATCTAAACTAAGCCGAAGTTTGTATCTTGAATTATGTCTTTAATATGGTTTTTTTTTTTCTCTTCTCTTAAATTCTAGCTTGAAATCTGGCATTGTATAGTTCAACAATTGTGTAATTGCTATATGGATTGTAATATAATGTATTATACTTTGTTTATTTGTTTATTATGTTTCAATACTATTTTTTTTTTTTTTTTGTAACATACTATTTTTGGCCATATTTTGTTGCAGAGATATGTTTGGAACAATCATGGTCACAAACAATCATTCACGGTGAATTTTCGTCGCCTTAAATTATTGTTTGTGACCATATGTATAACCATAGTTGGCAGGAAAAGTCCTCTCGATCTAGGGTCTCCAACAATGGGATATTAAATGAAATTTTTTTGAGGAGCTTATGCTGTAAGAGAAAAATCTTTTAGAATAATCCAAATACTGGAGTACATGCATTGCATCAAAAGATTTAAAATATATATATATATATATATATATTGCATGTTTGTACGAATGATCATACAAAAAAGAATGTTATATTTTATAACTCAGTTATATCTAAACTTGTGAAATTCTGTATCCAACGACAAAAATAATAGTGTAGGCACTCGATGCATCCAATTACTCCAAAAATAATAGTGTACGCACATCCCATTTTGATCATATATAGTAGTACGTAATACATTTATCATCATTATATAATAAAAAAATATGTAATAAATGATTATTTAATAGTAATAAATGTGTCACATCTTATTTAGTAGAATGAAAGTAAGATAGTAATATGGTGTATAGAATTTTCCTATCAAATTTGTCAACCGATAATCGAAGAAGTTGCAGCTTGTTTCCGCATGAGATGTAATATATGACTAATGCTAGAGGTTGTCTCAGCGTTTACTCCTTGTTTGTTCTTTTTATTTTGATTTTTTTAAATATTTTTAATCATTAAAAAAATAAAATATAATACAAAATTTTACTAATAATCATTTCATTAATTATTAAATAAAAAAAATTAAAATACATGAACTACAAATTTGATGTAATCCATTGACATTTTTCGAGTTGTATATGATCATGAACATCACGAGTTTCGCCTTACAATAAACAAAAGCAGGCATATAAATGTGAAAACGTGATACGTTGGGAAGATAAATTATATTTTCAGTCTCAGGGTTCGTGAGTTTCGCACCTTTTATTTTTGAAAAGTTTAGATTTTATTTTTTAAAAAAAAAATAATAATTTTTTCATGTGAGTTTAGATTTACTACACACATTTTAAAATTATATATATATATATATATATA
>QEOW01002358.1:309522-323045 GCA_003123825.1 Juglans hindsii
TATATATATATATAAATTGGGTTAAAGGCTAAATGATTTCTTATATTTTCACATATTCGGAAAGATAAGTGATATTTATATTTTAGAATATGTAAGTCTCGTACATTCTATTTAAAAGAATGGATATATCTTGACCCACACGCCAATTCTATCGTAAATGGAATCCTGGGCCACACACTCCTAGAAGGGCAACCAATATTATATTTTCCTCGTCGTTGGTTAACTTCTCTTTTTTTAATGGTGGATCTCATTTTGATAATTGGATTTGAAGAGTTTTTTTTATTTTATTTTCCTTATACCACACATCTGCTAAGGAAAAAAAAAAAAGATAAAAAAAAAAAGAATGTGTGTGGTGTATAGATGATGAGTATAATTTCTCAAATTTAAAACCATTAGCTATTGAGTTGTTTGGGAATAAATATGGTTTCATCTCATCACATCTTATATCAAAATTTATCATCTCATTTTCTTCACAAACATCACTTAAATATAAATATTTTTTAATTTCAAATTTCTAATTTTTTTTATCTAATCATTACCTAATTACAACTTTTTCAAATTTTTAAACAAAGTACTAAAAAGCATATTAAAAATTATATTATAATAATATTTTAAATTTTTAATGTTTTAATTCAAATTTTTATTTTTCAGTTTTCGAAATTCAATAAAACATCTTAACTTAAATAATTTCACTACTATTCACAAATTATTTTACTACTATTAACAAATTCATTGTCTCATCACATTTCTTAAACATCTTATTCCTATTAGATCAACCAATAGTGTACTAAATACGTCACTTTAGAACCAATCATCCAACGTGTGGTACAAAAATGCTAACTCAACCAATTTATTAAAAAATAATAAAAAATTTATAAAGTAGGTCTAAAAACCCAAAAACTATTTAAAACCAAAATATTTTTAAAAGAAAAATTTTAGACATAAGCCCTACACTCTTGCACACCATTTAAAAATATATGATTTTACTCTTTTACTCTCATATTTTATATTTTATGCGATATGAAATATGAGGATAAAAAAGTAAAATCACATATTTTTAAGTGATGTGCAGAATGTGAGATTTTTGTGTAGCGTGACTCTTTTTAAAAACTAAGAAAAAAAATCAGAAAATATAAACATTAGCAAAACATTAAAGAATTAAATATTTCTGAGGTGACCCAAGTCACCACTAAAGATGCCTAAAGACCTCGTTTGAATAGTCAGATGAGACGAGATGAGAAATTTATGAATAGTAATTATATGGTTTGTGAATAGTAATGAAATATTTTGAGTTAAGATTTTTATTGAATTTTGATAGATGAGAGACATAAAGTCGAATAAATTATTATAAAGTTAAACTATTGTTAGAATATAATTTCTTAATATAATTTTTGAAATTTGAAAAGTTGAATAATTTTTTTTTTATATAAAAGTTTGAAAAAGTTTTAATGATTAAATGAAAAAATATGAAAGAGAAAATGAAAAGTGCTTATATTTGAGTAGTGTTTAATTGTTGAGATGAGACCAACTGCGTATCCAAGTAGAGCCTAATTGTATAATCTCGATTCGTCATGATGGCTCGAACCAACACACATGTTAATAATTTTTTTTTGTTGAATTAGTTATTTATGAGTCTAATTTTCAAATATGTGAAACCTCAATGACTCATTTTGGTATTAATTAGAATTGCTTTTATACATTTTTAGTAACGTGGATGAGATGAGATATGTGTTTCGTGTCAAATGTGATTAAAAGTACTTCTACATATATGTAAACTTAATAGATAATATTATATGCATTGAGTATCCGCTCCATTCTATCATTTTTTTCCTTTTCATATCGAATATGGAGTTTCAAAATTTTCATCATTTTAATAACTGACCGCATAATTATATAAATAAAATTAAAAGTATTTATTCTTTTATTAATTTATATGTAATATTAAATTATTAGTGTCACGTGACAATAACATTATTAATGAATGTAACGAGAATTG
Source organism: Juglans hindsii (assembly GCA_003123825.1). Classification (NCBI taxonomy): domain Eukaryota; kingdom Viridiplantae; phylum Streptophyta; class Magnoliopsida; order Fagales; family Juglandaceae; genus Juglans; species Juglans hindsii. The sequence continues at coordinate 311,519 of QEOW01002358.1, forward strand.
GATTGTGGAAGTTAAATCATAAAAAATTTTAAATCCGAAGATTACCATCAAACACTCTCAAACGCTCTCAAACATCGTGTTAGTTTCGACAGTTGAATCGTGTTAGTTTCGACAGTTGAGTATCTAATAATTATGTAAATAGTAATAAAAATAATATGAGTTAAAATATTTTATTAGATTTTAGAAATAGAAAAAGAAAAATTTGAATAAATATATTATAAAATTTTTTGAATTTAATTTTGAATATAATTTTTTTTAAAATTTATAAAATTGTATTAATTTTTATGTTTTGTTTTAAGGTTTATAAAAGTTGTATTAGTTTTTGTGTTTGGATAATGATTAAATAATGATTATATGAAAAAGTTAAAAATTTGATGTTGAAAAATATTTTTTATTTGAATAATATTTGAAAATGAATTATAAAATTTGTTGAGAATTTTAATAATTCGATTTAATATAAAAAAAAAACAAAAACAAACAATAAAAACACTGAACTACAAGTCGTAGAGTGGTGGGTTGAACGATAGGAAAGGCACCAAGGAAGAAGGGAAATTGGAAGAGTGGATTGCTGCGGTGTCTGTGAGGAGGCTGCGAATCGTCTGCAACTTCTCTGCCTTTGCTTTCTCTTCTTTCTTTCTTAGTTTCGCCTCTCTCTTTTATCGCATATCGTTCCAATCAAGGAATCCATGTCGGCTCGGTTGCTGAAAAGGGTTTTGAAAGAACAACAACAGCAACAGAGACTGCAGCAGCTTCCCCGCGAAGAGGAGGAAGATGAAGATGAAGATGAAGAAGAGGAGGAGCAGCTGAATGGAAATCGATCTGAATCCTCCAGTTCAGGCCCTCCTTCCTCAATCAATCCCTTCCACCTTCTATGCGACGAAGATGACCCTGAACAGGTTTCTGCCTCTAACCCCGACGACCATCTGATTCATTCCATCTCTTTGATTTTTCTTTTCTTCGTATGATATTTGGGGAGTGAACAAAATTGAGTTTTGAAGGGCTGAATGTGGCCTTTTATTTAATTTTTCAGGTAATTCATGCCAGGAATTGAAATCCATACCCAAGCCCCTCCTTCTCCAATTACTCTAATCATAAGCGACCGTTTTGCTATCCTAATTCCCAAACCATGTAGGACTTTTAGGTTGTTGAGGGTCATTTCCCCACACAAACTCTTAATATAATACAAATTATTTGCTTTTGATCAAGCCTAGCTGTCTCGAGTATTTCTTGATGTCAAGAAGATTCTAAATTTTTTTATTTAGTTTTAGGCATCTCTTAATTGGGTCATTTTTTTTCTTTTTTTTTTTTCTTCAAAAGCAAAAATCAATAGAATATTGGTGGCTGCAGAAAGGGCAAGAATGTAGCATTCGAATTTTACTTTATTGACGATCATTTTGACTGCAGGGGGATGATTCGGAAGTCGTTGAAGAAACCTTGAAGCTAAATATTACTAAACAAGAACCTTCACTGATGGAAAGTAACGTTGATATGCTTGTGACATCCAGTCACAAGTCAAAGAAAAAGAAGAAGAAGAGAGGGAAGGGTGGCTCTTTGTCGAGTGCAGATAATGTTGAAAAGCCCTTGGATATGATCTTAGAAACTCTCTCTTTAGAAGTGGAGGGTAAATCTTCTAGTAACGATGGTGTCCCTGGAAAAGCCAAAGCCACGAATGTGAAGACTGGTGACAAACTGGTGAAACAATACGTGCCCTCAATATTACGCGTGGATCCCAAATATTTGAATGCTGAAAATGAACTTCGAAGAATATTTGGTTCTAAAGTGGTGAAATCGTTTGAGAAAAATAGTCAAGCTGGCAGTTCTAGACAGATACGGGGTGGACGATTTGGAAGCCATAGTCATAGAAAGACTGTTCTTGTCACTCCTTCAGACTATTGGCCTCGCTGGGATGGTTCTTTGTCCATGGAATTTCTGGAAACAAAGGATGGGAACCACTACTTTAGGTTAACATCTTCCTCAGTTGCTCAGTTTTGATGCATTTTCTTTTCAGATACTGATACCTCGATTTGGCTGGTCTTTTGTTACCGAGTGTGAGAAAACTAATATCATTATCTGCGCATCGAATGAACTTGCTCTTTGCTTCTGACACACCTAAAACTAAGCTTAGGTTATAGAAGTTTCTATAATTTTATATGGTGGATTCTAGAATTTATGGTGCATTAGCCCTCTCCAGGGCAGTAGTGGTACTGACAGTAATTTCTACCTTCAAGTTCATTTCCTTTGTTTTATTCTTTACCTTTATCTTTGTAGTTTTCACTATATCCCAATTTACTGTTTTATGGTTTTTGTTTACTCCAATCCTCATGCACCCTAATTCTGTCTTTGTTGTCATGATTTAGATATGTACACTTGCCATCCTATGATCAAGCTCAAAAATCATTTGTAGCTGCCCAAGCTATTCATGATCTTAATAGTATTGCAAGCATTTTGTTGCACCATCCATATCACATAGATTCACTGATAACAATGGCGGAATATTTAAAGTTTGTGGGTGAACATCAAAAGTCAGCAGATGCCACAGCAAAGAGTTTATATGCCTTGGAATGTGCATGGCATCCTATGTTCACTCCCTTGCAGGGTAATTGCCAATTGAAATTCAGCCATGAAACCAACAAACCGCTATTCACATCACTTTTCACTCACATGAGAAATATGGACAGACGAGGCTGTCATCGATCTGCTCTGGAAGTTTGTAAACTGTTGCTATCATTGGATTCTGACGATCCAATGGGTGCCATTTTTTGCATTGACTACTTATCGTTGAGGGCAGAGGAATATGCATGGTTGGAACAGTTCTCTGAGGACTATAAAAGTGACAACTCCTTGTGGTTGTATCCAAATTTCTCATATTCACTTGCCATTAGCAGGTTTTATCTTGAGCAACAGCACTTCTCAAAAGATAATCATGCGGATTCTTCAAATTCTACTTCAAATGATCTTATGAAGCAGGCTTTGATGCTTCACCCTTCTATCCTAAAGAAACTTGTTGCAAAGGCACCTTTGAAGGATAAAGTATGGATAGATATAGTCAAGCATTCTTTCTTCCGATCAGATCAAACAGGAATACCCTCCTTAGATCATTTGATCAATATATATGTAGAGAGGAATTACATTATTTGGAGGCTTCCAGAACTGCAAAAACTGCTCCAGGATGCGGCAAAACTGGTGATCGAGACAATGGAAACTAATGAGAGTGATGCCAATGATTGGGCTTGTGTCAGAAAAGAAGCATTCCCATCTGAGAAGAATGAGTGAGTATCTTAAGTTGGTTTCCCTTTTTCTTAGTTTTCTTTAACTAGAATGCTTTGTATTAAATTCTTGGATTGCGGAATGCATGTGTGCTAATTGAGTGTAGAGTAGATTACACTGAGACCGCACATCAAAAGGTTTGGAACCCAAGCTTACCTTATTATTATGAAAAGGGGAAAGTTTGAGGAAGGGTAGTAGGTGTAGGTCTTTCCAGCCGGGTTCTGACCCCTCCCCCGAACAACTCTCATATTTTAAATACACCATCAAACTTTAAATCGATACTTGTCTAGTAATTTGGAGTTATGTTTTGAATTTTCTTTGTCCTAAACAATCATAGGTACACACATGGTCACGGGAACTGCATATGTAAATGGTGCCATAAAAGGAGCAAATAAACCCTAATTTAAATACGAAGGACTAGATGCACCATCTCACCCAAATTACTAGAATAAACCAAAAATGCACCAATGTGATATCTGGTCTCAATTGTGTCCTAGGCTTTGGTTGTTAAGAGGGGAAGAAACGTGAAGACGTGGTATTTTGCAGTGAAGGGAAGGGAAGGAGGTGAAGAAAGGAAGGTATTATTAATTGGTTTCAAGGTTTTCCTTGGTGTAATTTAGGCCCTGTTTAGATGTTGAGCTGAGTTGAGATGAGTTGAATTCTTTATAAATAGTAGTGAGTTGAGATGGTGGACGAGTTTTGTGGGGTTCATCTAAGATGAGTTTAGATGTGTTTGGATGTTAAGATGAGTCTAGATGTATTTATGAGAAGTTGAAAAAGGTTGTGGGTTTTGCGTGTAAAGAGGTATTGAGTTGAAAAAGATTGTGGGTTCCACGTGTAAAGAAGTTTTGAGTTGAGATGAATTTAGTTATTTGAGAGTTGAGTGTTTGTATGTTAGACTTAGCTTAAAATTAGACTGAACTGAGATCATTAGACTGAACTGAGATGATCTCAGTTCAGTCCAAGTTCCAAACAGGACTTAGTGCTTGGTATTTGTAGCTAAGAGTGGATTTGGATAATTAGCTAAGAGTGGATGCTTGAAGTTCTTTTGGAGCATTATATAACTGAGGCTATCTTCAGTTTGTTTCAATCATCAAACACACGATGGTATGCTAAATATTGTTTTGAAGATTTGTTAATTTCTTCTACTTTGGGTCTCTCTTTCTGATTGATTTTCTGGAGATTTTTCTTTAGACTCAGGAAGTTGTGTTTTGGGTTTATTCGGGTAATTTGAGTGAAATGTGCAAATTAATCTTTAAGGTCAATCTGGTCATTTCATAGATCCCAAGTGATTGATTGTCTTCTATTAATTCATTTTTCTGTCCAAGTTAACGGCTACATTGGATGGAGGGACATGTAGAAACAATAATTTGTGGGAAAAACATATTTTGCATCCCCCAATTACCATTTTTTAGGCAATTTTCTCCATTGGTTTGGATTTAACAGCAAAGATTGATGAAAATATAAGATATGGCATATTCTTGACAGTTAGATTGTAATCAAAAGTGCAAAATGTTAAAAAGTGATAGTTTGGTGTCGAGATTGATGGCATTGGTAACATGGTGTGCAAATTAAAAAACTGGTAGTTTCTGATTCAAAATGTACCCTCCGCAAAGTTTTTATTCGAAGATGACTTGCAGCTGGTTAAAATTTGGTGGCATATTTGACTATGAAATGATGGCATGGAGGAGGAAAAAAGTGTAATTTACCTTTATTCTAATACTGAGTACGAATAATTTTGTAGGCTGGTATATAGTTAAGATATTTGTACTAGGCCCAGATTCTCAGCTGGATGTGGATCTTGTTCTCTGGAGCGTTGTTATTATGATGGTTGTGCAGAGTTCTATTGCCTTATTTAAGTTTGTTGTATTTGGGAATATGGTTGACCAGATTCTTTTTGTTGACAGGTATGGCCATTTGTTGGTTTCAGATTTCTCAGATTCAGTGCCATCTATTCCACCTGAAAACCTTCAAAACTTTATTGGTGACCCAAGGATGAGGGGGCTTGCACAGGATGAAGACCAAGTTGCCAATCAACCTGGCAATGGCCATGCTCCTCGTGACGTTGCAAATCGGAATGCACTGGCTGTCTTGTTTGAGTCAATGCTACCATGGGTTCATTATGGGGATGAAGACGATGGAGGCGCTGATTGAGAATTGCCACCTTAGGGCCATGGATATTATTTTGAGGTGGCAATGGCGGCTAGAGTATACTCATTGTTAATGAAATGTTTTCTGTTTCTTAATAAGGTGGATGATATATATCGGTTTTTCCTGCAGAAGGGAAAGTTCTTTTTAGTGTCCTCACTCTCGGAAGTTAATTTTCTATATCTAGTAAATTGGTGCCTGGTTTACTATTGTTTTAGCAACTGTTCTGTAGATTCTACAGAGGACTGACTCTTTGGATGTAAAACATACTTTATTTCTTCTCAAATTTACCGAAGATAGATTTACTAGGAAGTGTTGGGTACGTTTAGTCGTTTACTGTGTTTTTACATGATAATAAATGGTACCCATCTGTTCCGTACTTGTTTTACTCATCAATAGGTCTAGACTCTTGACACCCAATGTTTTATGTTTGGTTGATGAAATTTTAAAGTATTTCTCGTGTCTTTCTCACTGGCTTTCATTATTGTCGTTGCACCTCAGGGGCTGTAGATGAACAGAGCAACTCTTGAACAACTTGAGTTTGGCTTGAACTCGATTTATTTAATGAATGAGCAGCTCATAAACACTAATATTGGTTCGAATTTTATATGAGCCAAACTCCTATACTGTCACGAGCTTTCTTCAATCACAGCAAGACACAAGCAGAAATAGCAGTGGAAAACAATACAAGAACTCAGAACAAGAATGGAAAGAAACCCAAGAACTCAATTCTTTATTCTTGTAAAAGATTTTTGAGGAATCTTCAACCTCCAAATGAACTTCAATCTTAAGAATTCTGAACAATAGTTAGTTTAGAGTTTTTTTGGCTTTTATACAAGTTATATAACAAAGGAAGTAAACACAATTGTTTTAATCACATCTAATGCTAATACTTAGTGTGTAATTCTTTTTCCCATCACGATCCTTCTGATCTTAAAAACGTACCATATCACTTAAGTTCCCAACGCACCATTTTGCCCTTCATTCCATTAATACAGTTGTCTGCCCTTCTCATCTCAGACCATCACCTCATTCGTAGGTTTTTCCCCTTACAATCCCTTCCCCTTTAAGGCCCTTGACCTCAAGACCCTTACAATTCTCCCCCTCCCTCCCTCCTTTAAAATTAGAGGACCTTGTCTACAAGGTATGGGTAAAACTTGCATAACTTCCACAATAGTTCCCAAGAATTGTCTTCCACAAGTGCCCTCAACCATTTAACAAGTACCTCAATTGCTACATGATTGCCAATCATCCTCCTCTCTAGAATAGACTCGGGCTCAGGTTGAAGTTGCCCTTGTGGATCCAGAGGAGGTAGTGTAGGTAGTGGAGATATATTTTGCCCCAACTTCTTCAAGTATGAAACTTGAAAGACTGGATATATCCTTGAAGATGATGGCAGGTTCAACTTATAAGCCATTGTCCCAATCTTTGCAAGCACTTGAAAAGGACCATAAATCCTTAGAGCAAGTTTTAAATTGTGGCACAAACAAACTGTCTTCTGCTTGTAAGGTTGGAGCCTAAAAGAAACCGATTCTCACACCTCAAAACTCCTCTCAGTTCTTATTGTCAAATTCTCCTTTAACATTAGCACAAGTTGCTCTCTTGACTCTAACTGCAGATCCATTGTAATATTAGCAGTTGTTCCTAAAATGTAAGGCAACAACTTGGGTGGTAGATAAACACAGAGGGCATCAAAAGGAGAGATCCTAATGAAACAGTGACATGTAGTGTTATAACACCATTTTGCCATTGGAATCCACATACTTCATTCCTATGGCTTGTCATTGGTATAACATATCAAGTATGCCTCCAAAGACATTTAATACTTCAGTTTGCCCATCAGACTGTGGGTCATAGGTAGAGCTGAAATTGTGTGAATTTCCTTGCAACTGAAACAATTCCCTCCAAAAAGAACTTGTAAAAATTGGATCTCAATCCAAGACCATGGATTTAGGCATCTCATACAACTTGAATTGAAGACTCCAAAAAACAATACTTGGGCTACTTTGCTTGTTGTATAAGGATCAAAAAATGGAAAAAAATACATGAGCAAATTTTGTTAGCCTATCCACCCTTGTGAACATCATTTTAAACCCATTTAAGAGAGGCAGTTCTTCAATGGAGTCCATGAAAATATCCAACCATGGAGAGTTGGGAATGAGAAATGGTTGCAATAGTCCAGCTGGATGGAGGGTCTCATGCTTGTTAGCTTGGCACACATCACATTCCTTGACAAACTTTTTAATGTCCTTATGCATTTCCTCCCAATAAAAGTCCAGCTTAGCTCTTTGCAGTGTTTTATGATACCCTACATGCCCAGCCTACTAACTATAATATATATGTTGTAAAATCTTGGCTTTGAATGGAGAATTAGAAACCATAACTAACCTCCATTTTCTCAATAATAGACACTGATGCACTGTGTAATGCCTCGGACCTTCTAGACCCTGTTGAAGTGGATAATATATGACATTGAATGAGGGAGACATTTGATAGCTTTGTTTCAATTCCTCAATCCATAATGGTTGGAAAAGTGATTAAAACTACAATAGTTGTTTCTTCCTCAGACTTCCTTGAGAGTGCATCATCAACCTTATTATATTTCCCTCTTTTATAGTCAATGGTAAAATCATAACCCATCAACTTAGACACCCACTTCTATTGAGACTCAGTCCCTAGTTTTTGCTCCAATAAGTACTTCAAAGTCTGTTGATCAGTCTTAATTTTGAAGGATTGTCCCAACAAGTATGGTCTTCATTTGCTTACTGCAGACATAAAGGCCAACAGCTCCTTTTCATATGTAGATAATGAAATCAAAATCATATTTCAATATTTTTCTATACATGCTAGTGATCTCTATTTAAGATACAAGAAAAATATCAAAGAAGGAAATAATTTCCTAGAATAAGAGCAAGAAATCTGCCTAACTAATTGACAGGAAAACAAAAACTTCCTAAATAGAAACTTCCTAAACAATATCTACCATAAATTACTCCACTAATACAATATCTCGATATCTACCACTAATTGCTCCATCTCCATATTTATCGGGATTTCCATACTCCCCCTCAAGTTGGATCATAAATGTTGATCATATCCAACTTGCAGAGGAAATCATTAAAACTTTGTCTGGATAGCCCTTCGGTGAAGATGTCTGATGTTTGCTCTTTTGTAGGAACATAAGTCATACAGATGGTTCATTCTTCAACCTTTTCCTTGATAAAATGTCTATCCACTTCTGCATGCTTGGTCTTGTCATGCTGAACTGGATTGAGAGAGATGCTTCTGGCTGCTTTGTTATCATAGTAGAGTTTGATAGGGAACTTTACTGTGACATGTAGTTCTTCCAAGAGTTTTCGTAACCATAATCCTTCACGCATTCCTTGTGCAACTGCTCTAAACTCACTACTTTTGGCCACTACATTTTGTTTTTTGCTTCTCCAAGTTATCAAATTTTCCCATACAAAGGTACAGTACCATGTGGTGGACCTTCTATCCTCTGTTGAACCTGCCCAATCAACATCTCTGAAGACTTCTACTTCCTTGCTTTCACATTTTTTGAAGAATAGTCCTTTGCGCAGAGAACCCTTGAGATATTTGAGGATCTTGTGCATAGCTTCAGGTGTGTTTCCTTTGGTGAATGTATGTGTTGACTCACCACACTCATTGCGAATGCAATGTTAGGTCTGGTATGTGATAGATAGATTAGTTTGCCAACTAATCTCTGATATCTTTCTTTTTCAACAAGTCTTCCAAGTCTCCTATTCTTTTTCTTGCTTCGATGGGCGTGTCACTTGGTTTACAACCAAGCATGCCAGTTCCAGTTAGGAGATCAAGAACAAACTTGTGCTCGGAGACACTAATTCCCTTCTTTGATATGATTACTTCCATTCCTAAGAAGTACCTCATTTGTCCCAGGTCTTTTACTTAAAACTCAACGGATAAGACTTTGTTCAACCTCTCCATCTCCACTAGATAATCTCCGGTTAGGATTATATCATCGACATATAGAATTAGAATTTTTTTCTTTCCATCTTTGGACTGTTGGAAAAACATAATATGGTCTGATTGTCCCTGTCGATATCCTTGACCCTTTATCACCTTTGCAAATCTATCGAACCATGCTCTTGGAGACTGTTTAAGCCCATACAGGGATTTCTTGAGTTTACATACTCTATTTTCTTCACCCTTCTTACAAAAACCTGGTGGTACTGTCATGAAAACTTCTTCTAATTCGCCATTTAGAAATGCATTCTTAATATCAAGTTGTTGAAGTGGCCAATCCAAGTTGGTTACCAAAGACAAGAGTACCCGAATTGTATTTAACTTTGCCACAGGTGCAAACGTCTCGGTGTAGTCAATGCCATAGGTTTGTGTACAGCCCTTTGCAACAAGATGTGCTTTGTACCGTTCTACTGTCCCATCGGCTCTATATTTCACAGTGAAAATCCATTTGTAGCCCACTAGTTTCTTCCCTCTCAGCAAATTCATCACATCCCAAGTTTCATTTTGTTCCAAGGCTTGCATTTCTTCCATAACTGCCTCTCTCCATTTAGGAATCTCTAAGGCTTCCTAAATATTCTTTAAAATTTTTATACTATCAAGGTTAGAAGTAAAGGCATGACACCATGTAGACAAAATATTGTAAGACATGAATTTTGAAATAGGATAGAGAGTACATGACCGGGTTTGTTTCCTGAGAGCAATAGGTAAATCAATATCAGTAGGCTCAGATTTATTAGAGGAGAACTCATGACAATTTTGAGCTATTACCTGATCAGTAGGCTCAGATCAAGGATTTGAAAGAGACTCATGGTTGCTTGGAAAGTCACATCAAGGCTAATAAATATTATTATTATTATTATTTTGTGGTTGGATCGTAGTATTTGTAGCCTTTTTAGGTAGGAGAATAGCCAATAAAAACACACTTAAGAGTTCTAGGGTCCAGGTTATTCCGATGGTGATCATGAACATGGACACAGACCGAACAACCAAACACTTTGAGAGATAAGACTTGAGCTGAGACGAGAGGTAGGAAAAATTTTCTGGAATTTTTTTAGAGGTGTTGCAAAAGAAAGGACATGGTTAGGCATTCTATTAAAGAGATATGTAGCTGTTAAGATGGCATCTCCCTAGAATATTTTTGGTTTGTTTGTAGTGAACATCAACGCACGAGCAACTTTAAGAATATGTCTATTTTTTTCGTTCGACAACCCCATTTTGTTGGGGGGTGTCGACACATGAACTTTGGTGAATTATCCCATGCTGTTGAAGATAATTTTCCATACTATTGAAATATTCTGTGCCATTATCAGTATGAAGAATTTGAATTTTTGTTTGGAACTGTGTTTGAATCATGGAATGGAAATTGATAAACACAAAACGAACTTTAGTTTTGTCTTTCAATAGGTAAACCTAACAAATGCCAGTATGATCATCAATAGAAGTAACAAACCATCTTGTTTGGGAACGATTAAGAGTATGAGAAGGTCCTCATAAATCATTATGAATCATAGTGAACAGTTTGGATGGTTTGTTGGATTTTGAGAAAGAAGTGTGCTGATGTTTAGCAAGTTCATAAATTTCACATTGAAAACCAAGAGATGTTTTATTTGAACAAATGGAAGGAAATAAAAGTCTCAAATATTGAAAATTGGGATGACCTATTCTAAAATGCCATAACAAAAGTTCACTATACTTAGGAATAGATGTAGAATCACAAATAGCAATTTGACGTTGCTAGCTCACATTAGCCTCCTCAAAGTAGGAGAGCCCCTCACACTCCTTAGCACTGCCAATCGTCTTCTCCAATGATAGGTCCTAAAAAACATAATGAGAAGGAAGAAATTTAGCCAAGCAATTGGAATTTTTTGTCAACTGGCTAATGGATAATAGATTGCATGATAAATTAGGGACATGAAGAATAGATTCTAGTATTATAGAGTCAGAGATTTAGATACTCCCTTTGCCTGCAACATATGAGAGCGAGCCATCTGCAATTTTAACTTTTAGATTTCTAGCACAAGGTGAGTATGAGGAGAAAAGATAATAAGAATCAGTCATATGATCAGAATTACCAGAATCAATAATCCAAGGAGCTTTGTGCTGAGAG
>QEOW01002358.1:330058-346972 GCA_003123825.1 Juglans hindsii
CTCTATCATGGGGGTTACCCATTTATTTAGTAACAATTTGCAAATGAAAAAAAAAAGAAGGGGAAGACATCTCACTAAAAGATAGGAACTCGGTTGTTCTCCAAGTGATACAGAGATGTTGATTTCCTTACCACTGGCTCTCATGCCTGAGTCTCTGATTTAGTATAGTAATTAGATGGGCACTAAGCTGCTCTGGGCACTAACCTATTTCCTAATTTTAAAAAAAACAATGATGATTGTACATAAACCTTACACAAGAAAGTTTATCTACTAATATAATTTAATGTGGTCTATCATACTATAAAATTCCTTTTTTTGTAAAGTAAATCTGGCGTATTACATTAAGTTACGTCAGTATATAAATTTCATTGTATAATATGAGTAGATCTAACATTTATTATCTTTAAATATTGTAATAGGTTATTAAGTGTTGGCAAAATATAGATCCACATTTCCATATCCTATGATAAGATGCTTATGTCAATTAAAATACATAAAAAAAAATTAATTAAATAGCATGTAGGGATATGATCGTAGTACAACGTCATCTTGACTACCTATTAATTTTTCTTTTATATTTTATCGCACGGTTAAGAGTATCCACCGCAAGACAGCAAATTAAACGGTTACTCAACTAACAAACCAATGCGCTTTCAACGGCCTCTATATGGTGTCCAATTTAGAATTTGTTACCTCTGGATTCCACGACCTTCTCATGCACCACTATTAGTGGATACCTAACAACAAGGAAAACAAGGGAGAGGCTTTCGTCTTCATCTTCGTCTTCAATGGAGGAAAGGAAAGGGGATGCTAGAGTATACGTCATCTCATTCATGTTCTTTGCCTGCATAGTAACAGGAGGAATTCTCCTCTTTCTCTACATTTTCGTCCCACAAACAGACTCTGCATCTTGGTATCCAATTGTGGGAATGATAATGGTTGGAATCCCATGGGCCTTTTGGCTTTTCACTTATTTATATAGATGCATCAAACCCAGCACCGACCCACAACTGAATGAGCAGGATAGCAGTCATGGACCAATCCCACCCGTAGGTGGTGCAACAAACACAGACAATTCACGGAGCCTAGAGTCCCCGCTTAACTCTCCTTGTGGTTGCGGCCAACGTCGTGTGCATTTTGGGGCAGTCGTTGTGTTGGGAAATGAGGACAATAGTGCCCATGATACAGGACGTGATGTCCCGGAATCAAACCGTGCAACCGAATTGCAAGGTGCAACGGATGAAGCTGAAAAGCTTCCGGTAAATGGATCTAGGGAAAGCGAAATGCCATTAACAGTGTCTATTCCGTATTGATCAATATGATTCGTGCATTTAAGGTACGACAAAGTGCAAGTTAGTGATTATGCATGAACATTTGCCGCGACATTTTGTTTTTAATGGAAGTCATGGACATCAGATGATGCATTTCCATATAGAGAAATGGCGGCCTTGTACTTGTTTTGCCACATTACCTCTTTTACTTTAGAGGGATTGACACTCTTATGGAAACAAATTCTTTAGGGGATGACCGGAAAAATGTACTTTCTCCTATAAATACTACTTTTTGTGGGGAATCAAGTACTTGGTCTAACGCTGAGTTGTGTGTTTTGCTAAGAAAGTGATGTAAGTTTTAGAAGTAAAGTTAATGCATGTAGAATGAGAACTAGGGAAAGGAAGGATCAAAATATTTAATTTGTTGTGGGTATATGACAGAGATTTGCTTTTTTCTATCCTATACATAATACACATAGTCAAGTTCGATTATTTTGAGTTCAACACTGACTAGTTTTTCAAATGATTTATTGAAAAATGTTGAACTGCTTTAATCCAATCTAGTCAAGAAACACTAGCAACTCAAGCAAAACTTTTCGAGAAATTCTATTTGCAGTCCCCATGTGCAAACCATTCATTAAATGAAAAAAATACTATTTTGATAAGGATATTATTGTAATTTTGATAAAATTTAAAGATAAAATTAATTAAGCTTGCAATGCAGTCCCCGAATGGGGCCTGCACGTAGCATCGCTCAAACTTTTCAAATGATGATAATGGAGGTACGTATATTTGATAAGATGTAAAATTATATATGCAATTTGTTGCTTGATGTACGTATCAAGGAATCGCGTGTGCTTAAATACTACTCCCAAAGATGTAAAAATAAAAAATAAAAAAAAAAGAAAGAAAGAAAGAAAGAAAGAATGATGAAAGTGATAATTTTGCTAAATTTATTAACAAATTTATTACAAGATTGATGTACACCTTATCATAATTGGGATGATGGTAAAATAACAATGGTGTACATAGTTGTAGAATTTTCCTTTCGGGAATCACTCCCAAACAATTAAAACATTACAATTTACCCCATTTTCACCTCAAAAGACAAAATATCCCAGAAATCTAAGAAATGACAAAATACACTTATCAAGACAAAAATATAACTTTAAATAATTTTTTAATTAGAATAATTCTTAATGAAAAAATATACATATTCACACTTTAAGACTTAAAAAAAAAAAAATTCGCGTTTTGCTACAAAAACATTTCATTTTTTTTTTAATTTTTAAGGTTTCCATAATTTTTTTATTGAAAGTATTTATGTCAAATTTGTAGGGAAATTAAATTCTTTTATTGAAAGTATTTATGTCAAATTTTTATGGAAGAATTACATTGTATTTTTTAATTGTTGGATGTGATTACAAAAATTTATTGTTTTAGAGAGTGATTTTAAATTGGAAAGTAGTTTTAGATGGTTTGTGTGTATTTATTATATTTTAAGGCCTATAATCACCCAATACAAAATAAATTGTCTCAAACATAATAACCATAGCAAACATAAATACCTTAGAAAGTAAATACTTGCTCTTGCTCTAGGCTGTTGGGCTCTTGCTAAACTCTTTCCAAGTAGATTGCATCAATTTTTACATTGATTGTGGGTTCAAGGGATTTCATTCCCACGGGTTCATAACATAAGCCACGGCTCGATGAAATATATTTATCGTACGGATATTCTTCTAGCTGATCCTCCTCTTCTTTTACCCTCGTAAATCTACCCCTTTACCAAGTCAAGTGATTATATGTGAATTTTAAACTCCCCAAATGTTTTGAACACATGGAAAACTACAATAGATTAAACATTTTGTGATGATTTAGAATTTGTGATGGCCACAAAATCATCCCCAAATCTATTATTTCACAACGGTTTCATTTAATTAGGATATTATTTAAAAAATGTTCGGACGTGTATGATTCACATTTAAACTACACATTTTCTGACAGTCACACATGCACATGTAATTGGTGTTTTATTTTAACGTCAATGATTCGTCGTTACAAGATGTTCAAATGTATCTTTTGAAACGTTCAAACATAATACATCATAAGTTAGAATGTATATTTATACGTTTGAATAGTGTTGGACTATATTTGAATGTGAATGGATGTACATGCGAATGTAATATTTTAAAGTATATTGTTTGGCTTAAAACATTCTAAGTACGTCATGAGCGACATGCGAAATAGCATGCTCTATCGTATATATGCATGATGTGCATAGCGTTAGAACGTATGATCTTGCTTTGAAATTTTAAATTTAAGTATTTGAACATGTTGTAAGACCAAAACAAGGAACATGCTATTGAAACATACTATATTTAGAAGGAAAATAAATATTTAGAACAAAGAGAGGAACAAAATATATAAATAGAAACAACTGATATTGTCCATTATATTAAAGAGCATAACATTTTAAGACATAAAAGTATATATACAAAAGTCCAAAATTAGAATACACAGGTCAGTAGTTATTGCTCGTACAGTCGTGAAATTCATCTGCCAACATATTGACCTTATCATTTAGGATTATACTAAATGACGGCCAAATGAGGATATCTCATCCTCTAATGATGTTCAGAGAGGCCCAATATGTGCATCAAACCGTCCATCAATGTGTGCAGTTATCTCCAACATCATTGCATCAACCTAAGCGCGTGTCCCCTGTAGCGCCAGCTTGCAGCTCCCTACTAGTCTAGCCGTGGGGATCAATACCAATCTCAAATTGGATGGATGGTACAAGATCTGATGTAGGTCCAACCTCATGCCGAGCATCGGCCTTGGCTTGTCCAAGGCTGCACCTATGTGATGTCACGTCAAATGAGCTAATTTGCTTGACTAGCCACTCCTAAACTTGGGATGTCACTCTTCACTGCAATAGCAACCGAGTAATGATTAGCCAATATGGAAGATTTTTGGTGGAGATAACATTGGATTCATAATGGATCATCACAAATATTCATAAAGACAAGCTAATAGGATCTCTCCGTGCCAACCGGTGAAGGAATTGCACATGTGCCCCATTGAAGGTTTACATCCCACTGGGTCTTTGTTTGTTGCAACTAATAGTTGCAATATCCTAGAAAATGAGAGTAATGTGTTCTAGTGTAATGAATTATAAGTCTTGAACGGTGTGCGATATCTCCCTGTGAGAGTCCAAAAGTCCTCGTCATGGTCATCATTCTGACCAACAGTTTCAGCGTTGTTTGACAATGCACCACCTATGTCTGTCGGCTCGTCCTCAATAGGAGCAACACTAGTAGAAGTCCCAACATCCAGTGCTTGCTCGGCCTGAACCATGGAAGATGAGGTCTTGGATACTCGAGGATTTGCACTAGCTCAGCAAAGACATTTATCGATACCTTATACTGAACACCCAGTACAAATATGGTATGCTTATCTGCAGAATATGGCATGTCCCACATCTGAATGTAGAAATCCTGAACCATATTTGGATAAATCTTCCCCTTGCATGCGATATATAGGTCCACCTTTTGTCAATGAATATGGACCTCAGAGTTCTGTCTTCCCATGTAACAGAGTTAAACTTGTCTATTTTAATCTCACGCTCTACCATAATGGTTCGAACCCTGAGCCTTGTAGGGTTCCTTTCCTACCACGTTTCCATGTTGTTAATTGAGAATTATAAATATCCTAGCAGAAAAACACACATAGCTTTAGCTATAGAAAGTTTCACACAATAACGTAGAGGTTTCATCAATCTCTAATAACAACACCAATACCAATCTTTTGATTATCAACATTGATGGCTACATCCCAATTTGCTTTAACCCAATTTGGTGGAGGGGCTCCCCACTGTAGTGTCTGAGATTGTGTTATCCCCTGTTAAGTTCTTATAGTCTCCATNATCTTCCCATGTAACAGAGTTAAACTTGTCTATTTTAATCTCACGCTCTACCATAATGGTTCGAACCCTGAGCCTTGTAGGGTTCCTTTCCTACCACGTTTCCATGTTGTTAATTGAGAATTATAAATATCCTAGCAGAAAAACACACATAGCTTTAGCTATAGAAAGTTTCACACAATAACGTAGAGGTTTCATCAATCTCTAATAACAACACCAATACCAATCTTTTGATTATCAGCATTGATGGCTACATCCCAATTTGCTTTAACCCAATTTGGTGGAGGGGCTCCCCACTGTAGTGTCTGAGATTGTGTTATCCCCTGTTAAGTTCTTATAGTCTCCATAGCAGCTTTATAAGTAGAACATTCATTTACAGTATTACTATATAGAACAGCGGGATCTTGGAAGGAACCTTAAAAAATCAGTTTGTTTCTTCTCAGCCAAATTGATCTAGCAATAACAGCAAATAAAACCAAATCGTGTGATATTAGTCTCTCCATCATCTGAACAAAGATTTTATCAAAAGCCAGATTAGTGATAGCTGCTTTCTGAAAAGCCTTATCTCCTAGTAACCACACATCTTGTGCTGAGGGACAGGACCATAGGAAATGGCCTGGAGATTCAACCTCCTGTAAACAGATGGAACAAGCAGCTTTTGCAACCACATTTCTCTTAAATAAATTTAATTTAGTGGGAAGAGAATCAACACAAGCATGCCACATGAAGACTTTCACTGCATTTATTATTTTCAAAGACCTTTTATTCCATAGATACTGAGGCACAGACTGTTGTGAAGATTCCCCTCTACTGCTCTGCGATAGCTGCATACATAGGTGGTAAGCACTTGATGGTCTGAACTATATCATCATGATGATTAAAAATAGCTTGAATTAGATCCATATTCCACCAGCCAACCCTTGTGTCAATCAGTTATATAACTAGAGCATTTTCAGATAAAATACTCATTGGAGATTGAATTCCATTTGTTTTAGTCTGTGGGAACCACTTATCTTTCCCAATGTGGACTTGCTAACCATCACCAATTCTCCATACCATTCCTTCATTCAGTAAATGTGTTGCATGCCAGATACTTCTCCAAATGTATGAAGACTTTTATCCCAATGTAGCAGCAAGAACAGATGAGTGTGAGAAGTATTTGGCTTTGAAAATTTTACTTGAAAGGGAGTTTGGAGAATTTAACATTCTCCATGCCTGCTTTGTTAAGAGTGCATAATTAAAGGACTCTAGATCCTTAAAACCCATTCCACCATATGACTTTCCCATACACAAAGAACTCCAATTTTTTCAATGTATTCTGGTCTCACTATCTTGATTGCTCCACCAGAAATTCGAGATTAGAGAGTTCAGCTTCTTACATAGACATTTAGGAAACATAAACACACTCATATAATATGTGGGAATGGCTTGCAAAACTACTTTAATGAGTAGGGGTGTAATGGGTTTGGTTCGGTTCGATTTTGGAAAAAATTTAGGACCGGACAGGTATGCACCGATTTTGCATTTTTTAAAACCGATTACTCACTGGTTAACCTCCTAAACTGGTATCTCCGATTTTACTGGTTCTAGTCTGGTTCAGTCCAATTTTTCGATTTTATTAAAATGCAAATTTGTTAGGCCATAAAATGTTATTAATATATATATTTTATGTGTAAAGTATATGATCAAATAAATTTTCATGTTTAAGATTAAAATTTTATGTTATAAATTATAATAACATTATCTTATATATAATTATATCTTATATATAAAAATTATATATAATATAAAAATAATTAATTTAAAATATATAAAATAGAGAATCGGTCAAGTCCTAAAATGCATAGAACCGGAACTGAACTGGTACTAGCCGGTTTTGGAACTAAGGGAACCGGTCCCAGACCGGACTCCGGTCTGGTTTTCCGGTTAAATTTTACATCCCTATTAATGAGTATTTCCTTCCTTGCCATAGACAAAAATTGTCTTCCAGTTAATTAACCTACTCCTCACTCTGTCAACCAATCCATTGAATGCAACAATTTTTGATCGACCAACCAAAGAGGGGAGTCCCAAGTACTTATCCATGTTAGGAGAAGCTATCAAACCTGCAATCTCCATTAAATATTCTTTAGTGGAAGAGCCTGTGTTTCTATGGAAGAAGAGGGATGTTTTATCCCTATTGAGGTATTGTCCTGATGCAGATTCATAGAGACCCAAAATGCTATTTAGTCTCATCCATTCATATACATTTGCTTTACAAATTAAAAGACAGTCATTAGCAAAAAAAAGATGACTCATTTTCACCACCCCTCTAGCTATAGGTACACCAAATAATAGACCTTCCTGCGTAGTATCAATTAATTGAGAGCTTAAGGTTTCAGCACAAAGGATGAATAAGTCTGGTGATAGTGGGCAACTTTGTCTTAACCGTCTTTATGGAGTAAACATTTCAAAAGGTACCCATTTACCATAACTGAAAAAGGAAGAGGAATTAATGCATTTTATAATCAAATCAACCCACTTATCTGCAAATCTCAATTTAGACAGCACAGATGCTAGAAAGTCTCACTCAACTCAATCATATGCCTTGCTCATATCCAATTTCAAAGCCATATATCCTTGTCTACTATGTAGTTGTGTTTGCTTAGTATGGAGTGTTTCATATGCAGCCATGATATTATCAGTAATTAGGCGTCCAGGAACAAAAACACATTGATTTTGAGAAATAATAGCAGGCAAGATCAGTTTTATTATGTTTACAAGCATCTTGGTAATAGCTTTGTAGACCACATTACACAGACTTATCGGTCGATATTCAGTAACAGACTTTGGGTTTCTACCCTTGGGAATCAACACAATATAAGTGTAATTGATGTCAGCAATATTTCCCTCTCCATTTAGAAAAGACAACACTGCATTACATACCTCATCACCAACAATAGACCAATGAGTCTAATAAAAGCAAGCCCCATCTGGACCAGGTGCTTTTAGAGGGCCTATCTGAAATATAGCTTCCTTAACTTCTTCCCTTGTGAAAGGCTTTAACAAATCAAAATTCATTTCAGGAGTAACTTTCTCTGTAAGAACAGAAAGACATGTTATAATGTTAGTTGGAGAGGAAGAAGTAAATAACCTTTGGTGGTATTAGTGAAAGCATTGCCAATTCCTTCAGGATCATTAAACACATTTCCTTGTTCATCCATTATTTGCAGTATCTTAGTTCTTTTTCTCCTTTGACTTGCACACTGATGGAAATATTTGGTGTTGCGATCCCCTTGCTGTTGCCATGTTGATCACAATATGATCCGTGCATTCAAGGTACAACAAAGCGCAAGTTAGTGATCATGCATAAAAGTTTGCCGGGGCGTTCTGTTTTCAATGGAAGTCATGGACATGTAGATGCATTTCCATATAGAGAAACGGCCTAGTTGTTAGCCAAATTACCTCTTTTGCTTTGGAGAGATTGACACTCTTATGGAAACATAAATTCTTTGGGGGTGACTTGAGAAATGCCTTTTCTCGAATAAATACTTTTTGTGGGGACATCTTTGGTCTAGGTTCTGTGTTTTGCTAAGAAAGTGATGGAAGTTTTAGAGGTAAAGTTAATACATGTAAACTAAGAACTTGAAAAAGGAAGGATCAAAAGAATTTAAAAGAATTTGTAGTTGGTATATCACGGGGGTTCGGGTTTGCTTTTTCTTCCTTTATCTTTAGTATTTTCTACTTTGGCTTCTTTGTGCGTGGAGTACAGAATCTTCAGATACAAGATATGGCACAACACATATACTATGGTTTTACGATCGACCTTCTCCATAAGAGGTTTCTCAAATCCTATTCATAAGCAGGAGTAAAGGACACACTCCACATTGTTAAGTGTTCCAAGCCTCTTCTGCAAAATTTAGAATTCCTCTCCCTGCAATGTTGATGAACAATTGGGAGGGTGGATCTTTAACTAATACCCCCTGGAACGGTGAATTGATGTCATTGCAATTCTATCTTTCTTGTTGTTTGTGGCTATTCTAGATCATTTTCAGATGAGAAAAATGGGCTCCTTCTTCAATTTGTATATTGATCAGGATGGGAGAGAAATTAACTAAGCTTAAAAGGTGTAACAACTAGAAAACTTTAAAGTTCCAGGACTCCAATCAGTTTCCCGGCCCCTAGCAAAGGACTCTGGTCATGTTAACCATGGAAACTAATAAAATGTGGGAAAAACTAGATGACAAAGAAATAACTAGTTGGAGCATGAATCTTCTTGTCATATTCCTTATTTTGGATGCACCTTTTTCTTCTTTATCTGGCAGTTATAGTCGTGCATGCTAGTGGTGCACCCGAACTTCCTCTTCATTTCTCTCCACATGCCAACTTTCTCTTTTTTGACACTTTGGCTGCAACCACTCTGGATCTCTTTCCTCATCATACAGCATTCCCTCTCTAGTTCCATCACCTTGTGGCTCATTTTCTCCATTTCATTCCTCACTTGTTCCTCACCACAGTCCAGCTTCTCTAGATCATCCCCTCCCACCTCCTTTCTCAATTTGTTGTCAGAATCCTGCGTCTCCCCCAAGAATGTGTCACGCAGCTGCAGCTGCCCCACAAACAAAACCTGCACTACCACCCTTAATGGCAATCTTTCATTTCTGGCTGCATGTTCACGAGCTTCAGGTGACATCTTTTGGCAATCCAGCACCAGGCACACTTCCTCTCTCTCTGATTCGGTCAGGTATCTATGATTGAGCAAGTAGATGTCAATAGCTCTATAAATTCCATCAGATCTTCTTTGAGTTACCAGCGATGCTGCAATTAATATATCTGCTAATGAAACAAATTCCTCTGGCTTCAAATCTATGTTACTCGAAACCTCTGCCAAGAATCTCTCCATGAGTTCTGCCACTGCAATTAATCCTGATAGGTTGGAATGAGTGTAGTTTCCATAGAAAGTTTTCAGTATCTCCCTCAAGCACTCAATATCTTCCTTGGAGTTTCCTTGAAAAGGTATAAAGAGGTCTTTGACGGTGGCCTCCTCTAGTTGTTTTCCGATCCGGACCTCGAAACCATTTATGCAGTCAGAGCTTGCTTCCAAAATTATTGCGGATCGCAGCATGTCAAACAATACCGTGCAAGAAAGGATTCCTCTCTCATGAGATAAAAGCCTTTCCACAGCTTCAATGACTTCCCTTTCAGAATTCCTCTTATAAATTGACATTTTTTCCCTCCCTGTGGAGATGGATGAAACCACCCACTTGTTTGCATATGCAGAGAGGGATACAGCCACATTCTTTGGTGGGACAACACGCTTATTCATTGCAAGAATGATAGACTCATAAAGTAGGAGAGGCAGCACTATCAAATCCTCAGACTGCCCTTCAAGATCAAAGAGCCTTCTCCTTGCATTTGTCCTATAGACAATGTCAGCATCCTCCCTATCATCAGCACAGATCGAATTCTTGATTGGTTCACCAAGAAGGCTAGGATCTGCCAATGCCTTTGCAACGAGAGACTCTATACAGGCATCTACCAAGCCATAATTGACAGCTTGCTTGTATATGTTTTCCACGGTACAGAGAGCCTTAATTGTTTCATTCCAGCTAAGGAGGACTCTTTGTTCAAAGAAAGTAAGGGCCTTGCGTAAAAGATTATTTCTGCTATGACTTTCAGTCATCTTTAAGTGAAAAGCAAGGCAAGTGACTGGTACAACATTCTCAGTGGACAAGTCCAGTTCATACCCATAGCAGAATTTGATGACAAGATCAAAAGTCTTTGCTTCAGCTGGCATGTCTTGGAGGAAATGAGAGAGACCCTCCTGGGAGCTCTCTTTGAGTATTTCAGATATTTTTGCTGATCTTGCAGCCAGAAGTTCCTACATAAATATGAATGGAAGTAGTACTTGAACATGTATATCTTTGTATATGCTGCAGTAACACTAGTTTACCAGAAAGGAAGTAATAAATGCAGAAAAAGAGAAGGGGATTCGATAACAAAGAAGAAGAAATCATAAATGGCGCACACGTACAAGAAGCTGCACATCTTGGGAAGCTGCTGTAGGCTTCAACAACCTGAGAATAGGGGAAGGGGCAAAAAACAAAACAAAAAAAATTAAAAGACAAACATATCTAGAAATATAAAGAAGAAATTAAGGGGCGGGGAAGGAGGTTTTTACCTAGACGATCCACCTGTTTGTCCGCTCAACATCATAGCAATACTTTCACTATTGCACTTTACAAAGCAGAGGAGTTACTGTTAGGTGTTGTTTGCTTTGCTTTATAAAATCCTGGTAGTGCAAAACTGGAAGCTGAAACTGCTGGCTGTGATGGGTCTCCACCTGGTTTCCAACCTTACCAAAGGAACATGAAAATTTTTGGCTCTGGTTTATTAGCATATATACCTCTTCATACCCAGACAGCACACCGAATTGACCCATTGGACAGAGTTAAGAGAGTCATATTTTCTGAAGTAAAGGCAAAGATAGATACATTTATATATGTTTTGGGATGTCTAGTTGTGAATAGTTTAACATCCCAAAAGAAAGAAAGGAAGAGAGAAAAAAATGTTCTGAATGATTTACCAAAAATTGCATGAATTGGGTGGCTGTAGAAGATAATAGTAAATTTGAGACAACAAAAAAGATGCTGTACAACCATTAAAGCACACGAGGCTCCGTTTGGATACAGAAACGGTTTCATCTCATCTCATCATTACAATTTTCTCAAATTCTCACACAAAATATAATAAATAATTCAACTTTTTCAACTTTTATCTAAAACCATCTCATTTCATCTCACTATCCAAACGGAGCCTAATTCTCCTCCTTAAACTTGAGGGGGAACCTGAACAGAAATGCTTATAGAATTGAAATTTCTGGAGGACTTGGCATCATCTGATGAGATTACTTGCATATACAACGTGTAATTAAGTCTAGCCACAAAGATATGTACTTGCATATGCATATGCAACATGTGAAGCCTTCTTTTCCAAAAACCAAATTGTGAAAGATAATTTGTTTTCAACAGTTCAAATCTCTATATTATTTTTTTCTATTTCTTTTGTTTAATGTAGATTCTATGAATAGCATAGCAGAGACTTCAGAGGTATCAAACAAAGATGCATCATGAAAGGACTGAAACCATGTGAAATCATAAATCAGAGGCTCCTTCTTTATAAGATTATGCACCTTAGAACTTTGAAACTACTTAAAGAGGAAGAGGAAGAGGAAGAGGAGAGCACGCTTACTGGGAAAGAGGAAGATGAAGAGCAGAGCACGTTTCTGTAGTGTTGATTTTTTGGAGTAATTAAATACACCCTGATAAGAGAAATGTGAAGAAACTATAATTAGCAACATTCAAGAGATCAGATTTTATCCTAAACACATGGATTCAGTTATTTAAATTTTTGGGTATTCGATTTTGTTTTAAGATTCTATCCTACACACATGGGTTCGGTTATTTTGAGTTGAACATGGACTAGTTTTTCAAATAATTATTTCAAGTTACAGTAGCAACAGCAATATTTTTCAAACGATAATAATGGAGCTACGTATCATTAATCACATGTAAAGTTACATTCAGATGGTTGCTTGATGCACGTATCAAACAAGGAACTGCCTGCTTCGATACTACTTTCAAATACGTGGAAAAATAAAAATAATAAGATAAATGATATTTACAGTGACTCTAGTGTACAGTCTCTGCGTATTTCTTTCAAAAAAAAATAGGTAAATCTGAAATCTATATAAAAAAATTAATTTTTTAGTGATGACTCACATTTTTTTTCGAAAAGTGTACGTGGGCACTGCACATTTCAAGAGTATATGGTATTACCCCAATTACCCTCTTTTAACCTCAAAAAGACAAAATCATTCGTAAAAATCTAAGAAGAGTAATTATGTACAATTTTATGCACAATATTATACATATTGAGTAACAATCTCATTTTGTTAGTGTTTTCTTTTTAAAATTTTCACAATTTTCAATAACTAACCCACCAACACGTATATTTATGTAAGTAAAATTACAAATATAAATAACATTTTCATCTAAGAAATGACATAAGAGCATTGATATTGGATTGGTCAAATATCTTTTCATCTTTATATTTGACTAATTTTAACAATAATTAGCCCACATTGAATTAGCCAAAGACTTTTCATCTCAAATATGAGCTACAGTAATTTCATTTTTCTTTTCAAATATGAAAAGTCCTATAGCAAGTCTAAACTCATTGTTTATTATATTTCGGCTCCTTCTCTCTCCCGCAGCTCTTTTTCTTGATATCGTGTGATGAAATTTTATTTATTGGATTGTGAAAATGAAAATGAATATGATTATTGGAGATTATAGGAGGTTATGAAAATAGAATTAATTAATTATAAAAATATAAAATAATAATATTTTATTATTATAGAGAGTGTGATGACTAATTCAATATAAACTTTAAGTTTTGAATGGCTAAAACTTTAAGGGCTCGTTTGTTTTCAGAGATGAGATGAGATGAAATGAGATTAAAGTTAAAAAGTTGAATAAAAAGTCTAAACCCTTGAGTACTGTTACTTGGCCATTCCAAACTTTTGACGTGACTACACCTGTATTGGAACATATTACAAAAAATATATTCTAAATAAAAGGATGTCCCAAAAGGGTAGTGGTAGGGTTACTATTCTATTATTGCCTATCTACAATCCAAGTGCATTTCAATTTTTTTTTATTTTTTTGTTATTTTCTTTTAAGTTTTTTTTAACATCCTTAAGAAAAAATTAAAAAAATATAGAAATTTACTAATATTTACTTATTTAATCATTAAGTAAAATTAAAAATTAAAAAATAATAATAATAAAAACAACAATAAATGGGTAGTAGTAGAGTAGTAACCTTATCATTATTTATTGTATTACCCTTCTTTAACCCAACGAAACCCACAAATTATTTTAACTCATTGCAAGCTCAGAGAAAACAAATCACACTCAAAAGATGATCAAATAAAATTCGACCAGAAAAAAATTTATGGCTATCGACACAAAACTCATTCTAAAAAAATCAATCAAACATTAAGCTAATATGTTCGAACACCCTAAGGTTTTAATATTCTTTTTTTTTTTTTTTTTTTGTATTTTCAGACGAATAATGATAGAGTTATCACCCTACTATTACCCATTTACTAATACAATATCACGAATACTTTCTATGCATACGTTGGCTCGCAAGATCAAGAATTGCTGTGATGAGATTGTTTCTTTAAGCATTACGATGGATTTCAATGTAAAACTCTCTTAAAACATTGAAATAGCCACCGATGGGTAATTGAGCCTTTTTCACTTTTTTTTTTTTTTTTTTTTCCTGAGTAATATAAGTTCATAGGTTCTTTGTTTTTTACCTTTCTTTTATGTTGCTATTAGTATTATCATTAAAGTTATGCCAACATTTTTTATTTTTATTTTTTGTTTTCTTAACATAATTTTATCTTTTAAATTTGTCTCTGTTTTTTTTAACATAATAAAAGAAAATTAGTCATTACAGTATTTTTCACTCAAAATCTGTTTTATCTTAACCGGTATGCTATGGTAATTTTAACTTAGGTATGAATCTCTCAAGCAAGACAAAACCACATACGATTTTGGATAAAGCTTCGGTTAGAATCATGATTTGGAGCTATAGTTCCGGTTTAATTTGTGTTTGATTTGGAGCTTACAGACTAATTGCAAAAGCACGCTTCAAGATTCTATAGAATTGTTTGGTTTATAAAGAGATTTCACAAATAATAAAATTTACAAATTGACGTAGTTTGATGCAATGCATCAATTCATTGCTAATGCATAATTTTTTTCCCTAAAAAAAATGCTACAAATACTAAAAAATGTAATTTGAAGTTACAAGAGTGGAATAGCTTCAATCATATTAGAATTGGATGACCATTGCACCAAAAGGGTGAGCTATATGTGTGTGTGTGTGTGTGTGATTTGCTGCTCTAGGAACTTCTGTTGCCTTTCAAATAGTCATGAAGTCATAAAAACTGCAATTTATGGGTGTGATCCGGCCTCATTGCCTCATTGATCAAATTTAATCTCTGGGTTGCAAATTCCCCTCAGAAATTCCAAGATGTAATCAGCATCAGTAGTAGGAGATAATCATGATGCTTGTTGTCATTCCTGTCACGCCATATTGATCAGTAGTACATTGAGAGTGCTACAAGAAGAACAAATACATGAGAATCATTACAAGACAATCCAAAACATGCATGATGGTGATATATCATGGATTTAACTAAGAGATGATCTAGCATTTATCCAATTTGATGCATGCAGTATGTTAAAAGGGTAAGATTTAAATTAAATTTAGAGGCCATCATGGTGGAAATATCCAGATTATGTGCATGAATGTGTGAAGGAGGAGGAGGACAAGATCGGAATGGTAAAGGTGGCATTTGAAATCTCCTTAATTAATGGAAATTAGATGGTAGTAATGGTGGAAAAGGTGTTTGTAGTGCATGCATAATATATAGCAACTTTGATACACATGAAAGATCCACCATGCTATTTTCCACAAGAGAAACTTGTGGTGGACCAATTTTATTTATTTATAAATATTCTTAGTACCTGTGATGATGTTTTTGGTTAATATGCCCATCGCAGTTTCTACATACATTACATAGGCCTCTTGCCAACTTATAATTATGCAGAGTATATCCAATTTTATGATTGGATTGTTTGGTTTTGAATATACATTTACAGGAATGATGCTTAAAACAAACAACTATATGGACGATTCCTTATTTTTCGAAGTCCTTGTCTCAAGCTTGCTCTAAACATGAAATTAAGCAGCCATTTATTCATATTTTCCACATAAGATAATTTGACTGAGCTAAGGGTAAGCAAGAAGTCCCACTTCAATGTTGCACACTTTTGTTTGTTGTGATTGATGACTTATAGCAGCTCATGAATCTTGCTATAAACTCTGCGAAAGATAATGGAAGAAAGAAAATTTGTCACAATAAAGGAAAATGAGGGAAGTGTTCTTTAATTGTTGTTTATTCTCTAGCATTAAGGAGAAAACATTCTTTCTCTTATTAGATTGATGTTGGTGAGGCCATCACAATAGAAGGAAAATATTTCATGAGGCTATAAGAATGACATAAAACATCATGATATATTACAAACATCGAGTGGAATGGAAGTTCTTAGAGGCAGTGATGTTAAGGCTTGGTTTCTGTGAGAAATGGGTGAAGCTTATCATGAAATGTGTCTGTTCTGTGACTTATTCAGTGCTGATTAATGGAAAGGTAGATCATATTTTTAAGCCCCCAAGGGGGTTAAGGCAGGGTGACTCTTTGTCACCCTACCTTTTCATCATCTGTGCTGAGGGGCTCAGCTCGATGCTTAACTTTCAGAGAAACAGAAATTTATCAGAGGTGTGCAAGTGACTCGAGGGGGAAAAAGTATCAATCATCTTCTCTTTGCAGATGATTGTATACTGTTTGGAAGAGCTAAATTGGAAGAATGGAACAAGATTCAAGTGCTTTTGAAAAGATATGAAAAAGCTTCAGGACAGTTTCTGAACAAAGGGAAGACATCAGTTTTTTTCAGTAGCAACACCAAGGAGGAGGACAAGAGAAGAATCATGGTGGCTGGGGCTTCTGTTGCTTGTGGTAGTTATGAGAAATATTTAGGTCTTCCAGCTCTTGTAGGAAGATCTAAGTACAATACTTTTAGAGCCTTAAAAGAAAGAGTCTGGC
>QEOW01002358.1:354980-404474 GCA_003123825.1 Juglans hindsii
TGTTTACGATGATACAGAGGTACTATCTTTTGTTTCATTGTCTTTTAGCATGGGAAATATAGAGATGGAGACGATATCCATGAATGGTGATGACAACTCCAATGTGTGCGGGGGTTTGACACATAACTCTCATAAGGTGTCGACACCTTGAAGAATAATAAATTAAGGATCGCGCTACGTCCACCGACCGTTAGTGTAAGGGTGCGTTTGGTTACCAAACTCACCTTAATTCATCTCAACTCATCATTACAACTTTTTCAAATCTCAATATAAAATATAATAAATAATTCAACTTTTTCAAATTTTAAAATAATAATAATATTAAAAAATAATATTCTAACAATATTTTATCATCACAACTCAACTCACTTCAACATCCACACACACCCTAATTGTTCTTCTTTTTGTTGTCTTTTTTTACATGTATTTTTTTATACTTTTAAGTATTTTTTAAAAAAAATAAAAAAAATCATAATATTATTAAAAAATATTTCCTTAATTACTAAGTAAATAAAAAATTAAAAAATAAAATAAAAAATTTCAGTTAAGTTGTAAGAATCAATAGTGAGAGTATCATTTTCCTGGTTCCTGCTAATTATTTTGATGTGTTTTTTTTTTTTTTTACTTTTTTTTACATGTATTTTTTTAACACTTTTAAATATACATTTTTTTAAAAAAAATTCATAATATCATTAAAGAATAATTTTTTAATCATAAAGTAAAAACAAAAAACAAAATAAATGCTAACGATAGCTCTTAGCGGGAGCTGGGAGCGAGACGCTTAGCATTTTCCAATAAATTAATTGGTTTTTAGTAGTTCTTGATCATGGATAGCTAACGACCAAAGTTGACAGAATTTATATATTAGAAAAATTCTTCTCATCAATTATTATTCATCACTCCACATCTCAATCCTATAAAAAACACTCTTACATCTTATGAAAAACATTCCAACACTCTATAGAAAAAAAAAAAAAAAGTAATAAGTATGGGATGTAAAAGTGAATAGTGGCTGATGTATAGTAAATCCCTATATATTATTATACATCGGTTCTTTATTTTATTTGTTTTGATTTATTTTTTTAATTGATCATGATGTGATATTAAATTATTGATAAATAAATAAATAATTCTTTTAATTATTTAATATTGTATCGAGAGATACTCATGTTAACTTTATATCTTATCGTGAGCGAAAACTTACATTAATTAGAATTTGTTTAGCATTGAACATTTTCATACAATGCTAATACAAGGATCATGAAAAATATATTGTTGTATAAAAGCATAGGGAATGAGAGAGGAATTTCACCAAGGGTCACAAAAGGTTTGCAAAATATCTTGTTTGACTTTGAATTAAAAAATTGGAGATAAGTGAAAAGCAAATAATAATCTTTTAATTATTTAATACATCATTATGGGGTAATGATAACTTTTTAACTTTTTCTGCTCGGCAAATAAAAAGATAAAAAAAAATAGGTTATGTTTAGATTGAGAAACTATCTCAACTCATCTCATCTTATCTTTTAATTACAACTTTATCAAATTTACACATAAAATACGATAAATAATTCAACTTTTTCAAATCACAATTCAACTTTTTTAAATTTCAAAATAATAATAATATTCTAAAAATATTTTATTCAATTTTTAACTTTTATCTAAAATTATCTCACCTAATCTCACTATCCAAACAGGAACTAAAAGTAAGTGTGTATAGGGATTAAAAAAAAATCGATGAATTGGTAAACCGGACCGGACCGAACCAATGGGTTTGGTCTGGTACCGAATTTGGTTTGGTCCGATATCAATTTTATTTTTATTTTTCTAAAACTGGACTGAACTGGTTCTTATATATATATATTATAATTTTTTATATTGTATATAATTTGTATATATAATATATAATTATATGTAAAATAGTTTTGTATTATATGATAAATTACTAATTAATATAATATTAAATTTTAAAATCTTATATCACTATAGTCTATTATCTTAATAGTTATACTAATACTATATCACTATATTATATATTATAATATACTATTATATATATATTATATAATATAGTATATAGTATATTAAAACCAGAAAATATGATTGAATCAGACCGAAACCGATAAAACTGGAAGTTCTGGTTTAGGAGGTAACCGGTGCGGAATCGACTTTTGAAAATACAAAACCGGTGCATACCGATTTGGTCCCAAATTTTGTCCAAAACAGAAGCAATTTGGGACCAAACTGGATCAGTTACACCCCTAAGTGTGTGGTGTAGAGATGTTGAATAAAATTTATCTAACTTTTTATGTTATTAAATTTGAGAATTACATTAATTGAAATTAGTTAGGAAACGATCATTTAAGTAAATTATGAATAGAATTATAAAAAAGCATAAGGCAATGATAAGGAGTTTGCAATTAAGTAGGTACCTTCTATATTGTTGATCTCGACTTAGGAAATTGAGGTTTGGATACAAAAAAAAATTCATCTCATCTCATCTAATCATCATAATTTTATCAATTTTTCACATAAAATACAATAAACAGTTCAACATTTTCAAATCTCAAAACAATAATAATATTAAAAAATAATATTTTAACAATATTTTATTCAACTTTCAACTTTCATCTTAACTCACTATTCAAACCTATCCTAGAATTCGTATATTTCGATGTAATATAAATATTTTATGGAAAAAATTTCCAAAAAATTTTTTTTACTAGAATTTTTTTTTTCTTGTTGTCATTTGAAGATATTTTCTTTGAAAACACATTTTACGTAATATAATTTTCTATGCTTTCAGAGGTAGAAATGATGATTATTTAAATTTTTAAAGATTATGATCATATCCTTAAAATCTTTAAAGTTGTAATTATCTGAAAATTAAATGAGTATTTTCATCTATTGACAGTTTTTTTAAAATTCGGATTACGTTTCATATTATCTGGAAAAATACGTTTGAGGAAAAATATCAAAATAATATTTTTCCTCAAAACGTATTTTTTAACTTATTTGAGATTAAAAGTACTTTAATATGTAATACCTAAACAACATAATTTTTCTATTAAAATACTTTTAAGGCTATTTAAGCACTTTTTAAGATTCATACCGCAATCCCAAACAAACCTTTAGTCCTTTTGTTAGAAATTAAACTGTTAATTGTGTTAACGTGACGTGCCACATGACATGATGCATTAATATATCTTTAAACTTTAAAAAAATAAAAAATGGAAATTTTGAAAAATAATCTTAAAAATAAATAAAATAAAAATTATAGGTAAAGAAACCATAAATTCAAAACTCTCAAAAGAATATTATAACTTAAAAAATTAAAATATTTAGAAATATTAAGTTAAAAGATAAAGAAGAGGAAAGGGGAGGAGATAAGAGAGAGAGGTTGAGACTACTTCACTATTATTCACAAACAATATTTTTTATTATTATTTATTACTTTTTTACTACTATTTATAAATCATCTGAAATCCCCTCAATATCCAAACGTAGCCTTTAAATAATGAATTGTTATTGTTGAGCAAGATTTAAAGTTGGTTTCAAAACTTTGGAGATCAAATTAAAAGATAAGTATTTACAAAAATTGTTTTAAAACAAAACAAATGGAGTCGAAAATCCCCCCCATTTCCGAGGTATCTCAAGGAGTGGAAGACGCTTTCTCTCTAGGCGAAAATCCTCCCAGCCAAAACCTAAAAAGTTTCCTTAACTCCATCCAGAGGGGGTGGAGCTTTGACTCCACTAGGGCTGTAAAAAAGAAATCGGGAAACTAATGAACCGGATCGAACTAATTTGATCTGGTACCGATTACCATTTAGCAAAATCGATTGAAAACCGGTATGATTCCAGTTTTAGTTTTTAGAACACGGGTTCGAACTAAACTGGACCGGTACATACATATATATATTATTTCTAAATTTTTATATAAAATATTTTTATATGATTTTTTATATTATATGCTAAATTGCTAATTAATATATGAAACTTTAAAATCTTATTATTTTAATATTCGTGTCTATTAATCTCATAACATAAAATTAATATAACATATGATAACATAAAATTAATCTTATAAATCTTAATATAATATTTGATTATGATATAACATAAATTAATACTATAACTTCTAATATAATATTTAAATTTTAATATAGCATATAAGTTTTAATTTTATAACATAAAATTAATAATTTAATATAATATAAAATGAATGATATGGGTTAATTACTTACTAAAGTTTTTTTGGAGTATGATTTTGTTAATCCATAAAACTGAAAAAATCAGACCGGACCAAACCGAAACCAGAAGTTTCAGTTTCGATGGTGAATCGGTACAGTATCGATTCTTAAATTTCCAAAATCGGTTCGGTTCTAAAAAATGTCCAAGATCAAACTGAACCGGACCGGTTACACCCTTAGGCTCCACCCACCTTTTTTTTCTTTTTTCTTTTTTTTTTTCTTCCCAACCATAACAATGAGATGTGCTGATTTACTACTTTCCGGCCACCCACGACCGCCACATCAAAAAGAGCAGTGTGTACGTCTCATGCACAACTCAAATCGAGCGTGACATTCACGCGTCATCACTTCACCAACGGGGTCAGCGGCCTCGGATCTCTTAGATCCGACCAACCTCTTGTCTCCAAGAGTAGCGCGTGACCTACACTCACCTACATAATCACTGACGGTCGTTTGCTGGCGATTCGACCCATCTTCCGCTTGGTATTTTTCTATATTCCCACTTCTCTTAACCAAGGATTAAGAGAAAGAGACAGTGAAATTCTCCTTCAGCCAATCCAAACCAGTAAAATGTAGTATACAACAATTCATTGCAGCATCCAATCGTAGTTTTGCAATCTGTTTATTGGACTGTATCAAAGCTACTTTAGACCTCTCCCCATTGCTTGAAATGTGTTGTAGATTATGTTCTTAGGAGGGGATGGAAGATTATTGCATGGAGATATGTTTACGATGATACAGAGGTACTATTTTTTATTTCATTGTCTTGTAGCATGGGAAGAACAGAGATGGAGATGATATCCATGAATGGTGACAACTCCAATGTATCGGGGGGTTTGACACATGAGGTGTCGACACCTTGAAGAATAATAATTAATTGGTTTTTAGTAGTTCTTGATGGGTAGCAAACGACCAATGATGACAAAATCTATATATTATTATCCATCGGTTCTTTATTTTATTTATTTTGAAAAAAATTATTGATTTTTTTAATTGATCATGATGTGATATCTAATTATTGGTAAATAAATAAATAATTTATAAATAATTTTTTTAATTATTTAATATCTGATCATGTTAACTTTATATCTTAAATAAATGAAAACTTACATTAATTAGGATTTGTTTAGAATGAATCATTTTCGTACAATGCTAATTCAAGGATCATGAAAAGTATATAGTTGTATAAAAGCATAGGGAATGAGAGAGAAATTTCACAAAAGGTCACAAAAAGTTTGCTAAGTATCTTGTTTGACTTTGAATTAAAAAATTGGAGATAAGTGAAAACAATAAATAATCTCTTAATTCTTTAATACATCATTAGGGGTTAATGATAACTCTTTATGATCTTATTAACTTTGAAAATTACTTTAATTGAAATTAGTTAGTGTAAAGAACGTGTTTCATACCACCAACTGCACGGATGACTTGCAACAAATGAGATTGCGGCATTGGATGTCTGAGAGCACTCCGATGTTTAAGTTAGAGAGAAATATTCTCAATATGTGTATCTGAATGAATCCTACATACTTTACCTTTAGGTGTTATTAATAGGTGTATGAGGATGCTGATAACTGCTAGGTCTAGGGTTTATCTTAGATAACCCCTAAATAAATTGATGGGATAGCTTTCCTGATCTGTCGGAGACATTATCCATTAACCATATTATTCAACATGTGGTTAAAGATCCAATCTCTAAGCTTGCAAAGCTAATTCGACTTTTGAGGTCTCAAACTTGGGCTCTCCAACGCATGGGCTTGTTTGTCTCCATGGCCCTAAATATAAATTTCCCTTCCAATTACCCCGTTAATTTCCTTCATGCCTGCACATGAGAAATTCATCAATTTGTGCTTCCAATCTACCCTGCTAGTTTGGGGCCAACGAATGAACCCTAAGGTCATTACTTCTCTTACCCCACTAAGGGTGTGGGCTTTAAAAAATTCATCTTTCCATTATGTTAAAAATGTGGCCCACATCACTCGTAACTGTTCACGTGCTTTAATTTACTATTTTTCTTTTATTCAAATTGTTAACGTCGTATTCCATACGTCTTTGAGCCAGGTTCCAGCAACTCAGGTCTTCAGAATTGGGCCTGCGTAAATAAAGAAGAAGGCAGCTGGGAGAGGGTGGCCTTGGGGTTGGGGAGTCTCCGATGCGGGGCAGATCATGTCTGCCCCCATGGAATCCATGTTCTTCATACTATTCCTTTTGTCAGAGTCCTTTAATATGGCGTGGCTCTGCGACAACGTCATTAATATGGCTTGTAGATCAGGTAATGGTGCCATTAATGTGGCATGGTTTCCCTATTTACCTCACCCCGCTGGTGTCCTTGGTGGTCCGTTGATGTCTTCCATGTCAGAGGATTGAATGTCCCCCTTACTTTCCGCCCATTACGAGGACATGCACTCAAGGGTTGGACACTGTTCGAGGGGTCTCTAGGTTGGCAAATCCCATCCCCCTACAGTACGATCCCTCATAGAGGTTGTGTCCAGGGGAGTCTACCTGTGGGCTGGGCCTTTGCTTCTTGTTCCCTTAGTTGCCATTATCAGGCCCGCTAAGACAGAAGGGAGAAAAATCTCTTACAGTTATCCCGCTAATTCTCATCAAACTCGTACAGTGGGAATTATTATTAATCTTATATCCACCTTGTCATTGAGGCCGGGGTCCCTCTCCTGATGTGTACACGGCTTCAAAGTTTGAGGCAGTTCCTCGTCGCTTGGCTACCTTGGTGTCATTTCTTTTTCAGTTTCGTCGACACATTTCTCGATGAATTTGATGGCGTCTTTTTAGTTTTATCAGTATCAAGGGCGTCAAGCGGCTCTTCGCCTTCACGTCGCTTCATGGTGTGTATTTTTTAGGATTCAAAGTGTCTCATACCTCTCCCTTATGCCACGGGGCATGGGAGATTAACTGCTGCTTTCCTCCTATATAAATGCGATTTGGATTAGAGTCTTCTTTCCTTTCACCACACCGTAATCCTCATGTCATCCTTGTTCTCCCAACTCATCCTCATTTTCACTTATTCTCCTCTTTCTACTACATTCTATTTCTTTGTCAATGGCCTCTGAGAAATCCACCTGAACCACGGCTTCTAGTGGGGGAGACGTTCCAGAGGTTGGAGATTCTAGGCCGTCTTTCTGGAGCAACAATTGGCGTTCCAATGCTCAAGTCGTGACGCTGACATCTCTGGCCCTTACTTACCAGGTGCCCGAATCAATGTTCTTTGAGGTCCTTGGCCCATACGAGGGTGTCGTTGATGCTGTGGGTCACTCTTCTCGAGTTGTCCTTTTTCCTTCTATGTTTTCTTGTGGTTTAAGGCTTCCTTTCCCTCTCCCCGTTTGCGATTTGCTGGATCATCTTGGTCTAGCCCTGTCTCAACTTCACCCGAATGCTTGGAGGCTCCTAATTTGCTACAATATCATTTGGTGGCTTGCCTTGCTGTAATCGGACCCGAAGCAAGCCGACCTCATCGATCGTGAGTTCCTCATTACTCACAAGGTGCTATGGCAGAAGGGGAACGTCTGCAGTTTCAGGGCGATGCATGCCCTTGTCAACCTGGAGTCGCGGTATCATAAGGTGAAGGACTGGTCTACAAAGTTCTTTTTTGTGTCCGGCTGCAGATGCGAGTTTATGGTGGGTCAGGTGAACCGTCGCGAGTTCCCGATTCAAGCTGACTAGGGAAGGGTTCCAGAAGATAAGGCAGTGCGTCCGACGGCTACCCCTGCCGAGTTGCGGCATATTGCTATCTTTAGAGAGTGGGTGAAGAAGAACTCTAGCAGCGTCTTCTCGGATGCCCTCCTTTCCGAGGAGATCCCAAGGGTTTCTTTGCCTCCCTTTAGCCACGTTCCTTTTGACGACAGTGTGACTGTTGCCCGACCTCGGGTCACTCCTGCTCGAAAGTGTCCCGCAGACACTTCTCCATCGGGCAAGGGGAAGAAACTTTCGCTTAGAGGGGGCCAAGGCCGACAACGGGCCCCCTTCTAGAGCCCTAATTCCTGAAGGGCAGGCGTCGACTACGCTTGAGGTCCATCGTCTTGCCATCCCGGTGAGGCCGGTGGAGGCGTCCCGTTGTCTTGCTGGCGTGGAGATGCTGGTAGGACCTTTTAGTAACCGTGTCATGGAGGAGGGAGCATCGAGCGAAAGGTGATCTCTTTTAGGATATTGTAGTCAACGCAGGTTCGGGGGGTCCGTGTGAAGATCCGCCTGCCTAGGCGGAGCATTAAGCGAAAGGTGGTTTCCTTCTAGATGTTGTAGTTAGCTCAGGTTCGAGGGGTCCATGCGGAGATCTGCCCACCCAAGCGGGAATGCGTGCCCATGAGGTTGTCGACGGGGCTCATCAGACCGAGGCGGCTGCACAAGCTTCTGATGCTGATGGTTCAGTAGAAGTTATCCCTCCTTTGGCCTAGTTGGAAACGAAGGGGTGTCATGCGGAAGCTATCAGCCAGGTCGCCAAGTGTTTGTCTGGCTTTTTCCATGAGGTTTGGCAACTTTTTTTTTCTGTCATTTTCCTTTCTTTCACTATTTTTTAGATTCCCTTTATTGACTATTCCATGTCGGCCTCTCTTGTTGTCAGGGTTCCTCTCAGCTAGCAGCCTTTATTGTGAATGGCCAGAAGGCCATTGAGCAGGAAAACCAGGACTTTCACGCAATGACCCAGACTGCCCTTTCGTGTGCTCGCGGCGAGAGGGAAGAGAGAGAGTAGCTGGAGCAATAGCTGAGAAGGGTATAGCTTGCCCTAGAGGAGGAAAGCAGGAAAAAAGAAAAGCTTAATCGCTGTCAGAAGAGGCTCAAGAGGAAAGCGAGGGAAGATGGCCAGTGGACCGAGCGACTTGTTACAGATCTTCAAGAAGACCTGTTCCGGTCGTTCGCCATCTCGTGTGGGGGCACGGGTTTGCTGAGGGTCTCAGGTCAATGCGGGACCACATTCTGGAGAGTTAGCAACTATGTTAGCGGACTCTCGAGAAATATTTGTGGGGCCTTGACCTTACCCAGATCGCACTTGAGGAAGCGGCTTTCGCGTTCAATCGCAAGTTGGGGAGGAAATAGATCTCTGATGCTTTCACGGGTCCTATCTTCCAAGCCATGCCCGAGCTTGCTACTTTTGAGCCCGGCGATCCTGATCCCAACGTTCCTGAGGTTGGCGCTCCCGATGCTGAGGTCTCCGGTCAGGTTTCCTAACGTCGCCACACCCTAGCTTCTTGGTGCTGGTGCTGGTGCTGGTGCTGCTGCTCTTTTATTTTGCTCTTCTTTCCTTTTAGTAAATATATATACATGTGTGTCGCCGCCCTGCAGCTTGTATGTAAGTTTTGATTAATGAAATTGTTTCACATTTTTGTTGTGTCAAGCTGCTTGTCTTTACGATGTTTCCCTTTTATCATTTTGCTTTTCTCCAATGTTTCCTTTTATGTTTTCCTTTTCTTTTCTTTTTCATGGCCGACTTGGGGAGTATTGTCACAGGAAATTATGGGCTTGGTGTTAGGCGGGGGGATGGCCCTTGCATGGAGCTTACGGTCTACCCTGCAAGTGCCTAACTTATTCATGACAACCCCGCTGGCCGACCACTTATCTGTTTGCGCTACCTTCGTTTGCCCTTGTTAGGTAGTCGTCCTCTTGGGGCCTTTAGCGACTTTATTTGATGAGACCGACATCTCTCTACATTCCTTGGTGCAATATTCGGGTGGTCGAAGGACCTGTCCTGCTCTCCACCGGGGAGAGGCCAAGATGCCTTAGGCCAACCTGCCCCTTTAACCCCCAATGAGGTAATTTATTTGGGCGGCCATGGGCCGACTTGTTCTTCATTGTGATGGGAGTCAGGGTAAGTGTTTGGGCAGCCAAAAAGTTGGACCAGCTCTCCTCTATGGGAGGGTCCAAGCGGCCATCGGCTTAACTCGCCCCTGCCACTCTGTGTAAAGGTAATTTGTTCAGGCAATTTGAGACTGAACCCACACCCGCACCCGCTCATTGACATAGTGTAGCCCCTTGCTTTGACTTTTCATCTTTGAAGACTTTGTTCACGTCGGGTAGCCAAAAGACTAGGCCCACAGTCCATTAGGGAAAGGTATGGATACCTCAAGTCAAACCCGCCCCTTTGATTCACTAAGGAGGTAACTTCTTTGGACGACCGTGGGGCTAGTCCGCTCTTTCGTCGTGATGGGACTCGGGGTAAGTATTCGGGCAACCGAAAGGCTGGACCCGCACTCCTTTGCAGGAGGGTCCGAGTGGCCTCTGGCTCAACTCGCCTCTGCTACCCCGCAGGGAGGTAATTTGTTCAGGCAGTTTGAGACTGAACCTGCTCATGCTCATTGACATCACAGGGAAAGGTAAGCTTTGGGTCAGACTGGCGCTGAACCCACTCTCCGTTCGCGGGGAAGGTCTAGGAAAGTATTCGAACCACCATGGGGGCTGGATCCGCACTCCTTCGCGGCAGGAGTAAAGCAGCTTTTGGCGTGACTCATCCCTTTAAATCCCACAAGGAGGTAAGTTTTCAGGCAGTTTGCAACTGGACCCACTCCCGCCTGTTGACTCTTACGAGGAAGGTAAGTCTTGTTTATCTTCGAGCAGCTGAGGACTGACCCACACTCCGCTACAGGAAGGACAAGACAACCGTTTGGCCTACCTTTCCCTTTGGTATCCCATGGGGGAGGTAAGTTCGGACAGCGATATAGCTGGTTTGCTCTTCGTTGCGATAAGAGTCAAGGTAAGTTGTTCGGGCTGCCAGGGGCATGACCAGCTCTCCATCGTGGAAGGGGTAGAACGGCCTTCGGCCTAGTTCTCTCCCCTTTGGTCCCGCGGGAGGTATATTGTTTGGACAGTTTGAGACTGGACCCGCTCCCATTAGGGGTGCTACCCGCACCATATGGTCTGGGGCAGATTCCAATCCAACTCGCCTCATGTCTTCTTAAAAAAATAGACTACATTCTATTAGGTTTAAAAATTGTTTCTAGGTCCAAAAGTGATTAAAAATACATTTTTAGACCCAAATTGTAAATTTAAGTTTTGTAAATATGACTATAATTTAAAAACTATATATATAAGTCTAATTATAATTTTTAGACCCAAAGTGCATACTTTGTGAACAAGTCTAACAAATTGTAATATATATTTATATATACACAATTTGTAAAATATAAATATATATTTATATTTATATATTATAAATATTTAAGCAGGGGCGGGGAGGGCCCGCCTCCACTAGGAGCTCTAGATGTGGGGCTGGCCAGCGGGGTGCAGTGGCCCGCTGCCCACCCCTAGCTCCCACTCGTTGATATTGTAGGGAAGGTAAGTGTTGGGTCAAGTTGGCACTGATCCCACTCTTCTTTGCAGCGGAGATGGGGGTAAGTTGTTCAGACCCTCGGAGTGGCATGACCAGCTCTAAATCGCGAGAGAGGCAGAACAGCTTTCAGCTTAGCTCTCCCCTTTGGTCCTGCAGGAGGTACGTTATTTGAACAGTTTGAGACTAGACTCGCTCCCGCCTGATAACGCTCACAAGGAAGGTAAGTGTTTGTCTTTGAGCCGCCGAAGGCTAACCCACACTCCGCCGCGGGAAGGGTGAAGCAGCCTTTGGCGTGCTCATCCTTTTAATACCCCGCAGGGGAGGTAACTTATTCGGACAATGATGTGGCTAGTCCTCTCTTTGCTGCGATGGGAGTCAGGGTAAGTTCTTCGGGCTACTGGGGGGCAGGACCTGCTCTCCATTGTGGGAGGGATAGAGCAACCTTCAGCCTAGCTCTCCCCTTGATCCCGCGGGAGGTACGCTTGTTCGGGCAATTCGGGACTAGACTCGCTCCTGCCAGTTGACATCGCAGTGAAGGTAGACATTGATTTGGTGATGATTTTTTTCGTTGCAGATTTCGTTAATTGTAGATCGTTTTGTCGGTAGTTTTTTTATAACATGAAAGTTCAAAGTAGAAGTGTTGCATTGTCCTAAAAAATCATGTCTTTCATTAAATAGTAAGAATTTACAGTATTTAAATGACACATTACAAAAGAAAGGGAAATAGAGCCTTTAGCCAGGGAGCTTTCGTTCGTTTTACCTCTACCTCTAGGGCCATGCTCCTTCCCCTTCACCCTCGAGCCCGGTAGGGCGAGTCGCAGACTAAGGCCTACCAGGGCTCTCCAAGCGGTGCATGGACTACTCTCTCTTGGAGGTGTCGTTCGAGGTAACCCCACCATTTCACTGCTTCAGCTCTCGGACGTAAAATTATCTTACTTCGACCTGTTCGCCTCGAATTTCTCCCACTCCACGGGGAGTTGGGAATTTATTCTTGAGGTGGTAGATCAGTGTGATGGCTTGCAAGCTATTGAGGGTGGGCCTTTCGATGATGACGTTGTACGACAATGGGGTTCTCACTAGATATTGGCTCAGGAAAGAATGAAAGATTATAATATCCAAAAATTATTTTGAATGAGGTATTTTTAGTGTTATTGAACCAAGTCTAAATTTTAAAATAAGCTTCTTCATATTTTTGGAGCCCCGAAAATAATATATTTTTAGAAAACTAATTTATTTAAATGATTTTATTTCTTTGAGAATATTATTTAATATTCATCATTTTATTTTATGTTAAAAACTCTACGTATTTAGATGATTTTATTTCTCTTAAAAATATTTAGTAAATTCCATCATTTTATTTTATGATAAAAGTTTATATGTTTAGAATCAAAGTTAGATTTTAAACTAGGAAAATGATTTTCATACAACATTTTTCACAACACTTTACACAATTATATTTTAAATGATGGGTATTTTTGTAAAACATCTTATATTATAATTTGGGTCTAAAAAAAAGTTTAGACCAAAAAAAAAATTATAGATCCAGTGAATCACTAGGTTGAGCAGGGGGGACAGGGTGCCCTCGCCGCGCCTCGCCGAGGCTGCCAGCCCTCCACCGGAGCTCTCTTTGCTCCTCCATGCCCAGCCCAAAGCCCCCTCTCTCTCACACTCCCTCTCAGTTTTTCCTGTTCCAACACAGCCGTGACCCCCCTCCCAACGACGCCACTGGCCACCACTGTGAGCCACGAGCCATCCCTGTGACCG
Source organism: Juglans hindsii (assembly GCA_003123825.1). Lineage (NCBI taxonomy): Eukaryota > Viridiplantae > Streptophyta > Magnoliopsida > Fagales > Juglandaceae > Juglans > Juglans hindsii. The sequence continues at coordinate 368,268 of QEOW01002358.1, forward strand.
CCACCTCTTCTCCCTAAGTTCATCAATGCATACCTAGCCCTCCCCCACATCTCTCTCCCTCTCCTTTGTTTCTCTCTGCCACAGCCTTAGTCGTGCCCTTGTAAGGGACTGTTATGAAGACGTGTGTGAAGAAATTGTAAGAAAGAAAGTGCAGTGTAGTGTCAAACGACAGGAAGTAATACAGTTAGTTAGTTAGTTTGCTATACGTCTGTCATTGAGAACAATTAAATAGAATGGTGTCGTTTGGATTGTAAGTAGAGATCTTAAGTAGGGAGGCATGAAACGGTGTCGTGTAATCCAATGTAACTATAAAAAAGGTATGAATGAAGAAGAAAGGCATGCAGAAGTTTATCAATCATCTCTTCTCTTTGATTCTTCTCTCTCTTCTCTCTCTCTCTCGTCTCTTTCTCATTCTTGGAGATTAACATCTCGAAACAGTCATTGTACGGGCCCATTACAGTTGGTATCCAGAGCCATGGCAGAAGGGACTTGATCTTTTGCCCAGTTGAATGAAGCGTTGGCTTATTAAGGTAGCAGCAGGATAAGCAGCATAAGCAAATTGAAGATACTATTTCTTTTTTGATACAACAAGAAACTGCAAGAATTGAGAGGGAAGCTCAAGATAAAAGAATTACTGAAGTATTGCAGCAAATTTAGAGAATTTCAGTGAGTAATTCGATGGGTAAATGTGATCTTGGTGGGAATATAATTGGAGATGATGTGAATCTTGAAGGTGTTGGTGAGATTCATCACAGGGAGTTGGGTGATAGCGGGTTACCCAAAGGTGTTAAGTTGGAATTTTCAAGATTTTCTGGGCATAATCCTTCGCCTTGGGTGTATAGAGTGAATCAGTATTCCTCTATCATCAAGTTCCTCCAGGTTAAAGAATCTTTATAGCTTCTTTACATTTGGGTGATGAAGCTTTAATCTAGTTCCAGGACGCGAGTGAAGCAGGTGTTTTCCATTCCGGGGAAGACTTTGTTCAAGCCTTGCAAGTAAGGTTCGGGTCATCTCCATATGATGATCCCATGGAATCTTTGACAAGATTGAAGCAAGTGAGTTCTTTCATGACTTACAAGATTGAATTTGAGTTGATTTCCAATATAATAAGAGGCATTTCTGAGAAAAAGAAACTGAGATGTTTTCTCAGTGGTTTGAGAGATGAAATATGGTTGCCAATCAAAATGTTGAAGCCATCTAACTTGAATGGTGCTTTTGGTCTAGCAAAAATCCAAGAATAGTACGTGTGGAGCACTAAAATGTCTTGGAGAAGTAATTCTTTTGAAGCTAATCAACAGTTATTGAATGGTAATGTCAATAAGCCTAGTCATTCCAACTCAATCTTGGATGCTCCTAAAGGCCAATCCATTTCAAGATCGCCATATCAAAAGATTTCTGAGGCTCAGATGCAAGATCAAAGAAAGAAGGGCCTTTGTTATTTTTGTGATGACAAGTGGCATCAAGGCCACAAATGTGCTAGACCTAATTTGTACGTGATGGAAGGTATGGGTTTTGTAGAGAATGCTAATGGTTTTGCAGAATTAGAACTAGATCAGATCCTCGAGGAGAAGCAAGATCAAATGACTGAGCCTGCTCAGATTGCTTCAATTTAGATTCAAGCAATGATGGGGACACCAAGTCCTAAGACCATGAAGGTTATGGGGCAGTTAAAGAAGAAGAAAGTATTAATACTCATTGACAGTGGTAGTACCCACAATTTTGTGGATACTATGGTGGCAGTTAATTCAGGATTGTGTTTACAAAAGGTCAATCCTATGCAAGTTAAAATTGCCAATAGAGATGTGGTTAGTAGTGAAGAGGTGTGTAGTGTAGTGGGAATTCAGATTCTGGACACAACATTTGTATCAGATTTTTGTACTTTGGAGTTAGGAGGTTGTGATGTTGTTTTAGGGGTGCAATGGTTATTGTCCCTAAGGCCTATTCTTGGGATTTTCAAAAGTTGCAAATGAAATTTGAAGTTGAAGGGAAATTTGTGTCTTTACAAGGATTATCTTCTCCTTGTGATCTTGTTATTAAAGATGCCAAAATTTCCAATTTAACTGGATTGGAACATCGAAGTATGTTCTTGCATATGATTCCAGTGTATCCTCAAGAAGATTCTGTTAAGGAACCTGAGAGGATAACACATTTGCTGAGTAGATTCAGCAAGATTTTTTAGGAACCAAGTGGCTTGCCTCCTCAAAGATCACATGATCCCCAAATCAATCTAAAGCAAGGATCTGTGCCTGTAAGTGTGAGGCCATACAAATATCCTTATTTCCAGAAGGCTGAAATCGAGAAAATTGTCAAAGAATTGTTGCAATATTGTGTTATAAGGCCAAGCCAGTCTCCTTTTTCATCTCCTGTGTTGTTGGTGAAGAAAGCAGATGGCTCTTGGAGGATGTGCATCAATTATAGGGTGCTCAATGAGGCTATAATAAAAGATAAGTACCTCATACATGTTGTAGATGAATTAATTGATGAATTGTTTGGAGAAGTAATTTTTTCAAAGCTTGATCTTAGATCAGGCTATCATCAAATAATAATGAGGGGTTATGACATTCCTAAAGCTACATTTAGAACACATGAAGGGCATTATGAATTTCCTGTAATGCCTTTTGGTCTCACAAATGCACCTTCAACATTTCAAGGCCTCATGAATGATGTATTTAGGCCATTTTTAAGGAAGTTTGTAATTTTTTTTTTTTTTTATGATATCCTTGTGTATAGTAAGGATATAAAATCTCATTGTCAACATTTAGCTGATGTGTTGGAAACTTTGGAGAAGAAGAAGTTGTATGCCAAGAGGTCAAAGTGCCATTTTGCTTGTGAAGAGATCGAGTACCTTGGTCATTTGATTTCAAAAGGAGGAGTTAAAGCAGATCCAAAGAAGTTGGAGGCCATGATCAATTGGCTTGTACCAAAGAATGTGAAAGGCTTGAGGGGCTTTCTTGGTTTAATAGGTTACTGCAGAAAGTTTATTAAATGCTATGGGCTTATAGCTGCACCATTGACAGCTTTATTGAAGAAATATGCCTTTGTGTGGAGTTCAGAAGCTACAAAAGCATTTGAGGAATTGAAGGCAACTGTTACCAGTCCACCAGTTTTGGCATTGCTAGACTTTACAAAGACCTTTATTATTGAGTGTGATGCTTGTGCAAATGGAGTTGGAGTTGTATTAATGCAAGACCAAAGGCCTTTGGCTTTCTTGAGCCAGGCTTTGAAAGGGAAGAATTGACTGTTGTCAACATATGAAAAGGAGTTTTTGGCATTCGTGCTTGCAGTGAAGAAATGGAGACCTTACCTTCTTGGTGGTGCCTTTGTGGTGAGAACAGACCACCATAGTTTGAAGTATCTGCTTGAGCGAAAAGTGGGCACAACAACTCAACAAAAGTGGTTTTCTAAGCTTTTAGGCTATGAGTTTACAATTGAGTACAAGAAAGGAGTGGACAATAAAGTAGCAGATGCTTTGTCAAGGAGGAATGAGTGTGGTGATTCTATATCCTTGAATGCTATTTATGTCCCTAATCCAACATGGCTTGAGGAAATTCGAAAGGCTTATGACAAAAAACCAATTATTAAGAAGCAGGTGGAAGAATTACAGCAAGGTCAATCTTCTCCAAAATTGACTCTTAAGCAAGGCATCTTTTTTAAGAAATGAAGGATTTACATTCCCAATTGTTCAGAATTGAAGCTAAAAAATCTGCATTACATTCATGCAAGCCCATTAGCTAGACATTCAGGATTTCATAAATCCTTGCATAGGGCAAGAACAAATTTTTATTGGCCTGGTTTGAAGGTGGAAGTGAAGAAGTTTATTCGAGAATGTAAAATGTACCAAAGGAACAAGAGTGAAAATATTTTGCCAGCTGGTTTATTACAACCTTTGCCCATTCCTCAACAGATATGGACTGAAGTGTCTGTGGATTTTGTTGAGGGATTGCCTATGTCAAAAGGATTTTCTATGGTGATGGTGGTGGTGGACAGGCTATTAAACATTTTTTAGCCTTGAAACATCCTTTTACAGCAGCCACAGTTGTTGCATTGTTCTTGAATAACATTTTTAAACTGCATGAGATGCCAAACAGTATTGTTTCTGATCAAGGGGCTATTTTTACAAGTTCATTCTGGAAGGAATTCTTTAAATTGCAGGGAGTTAACTTGTCTTACTCTTCAGCTTACCATCTAGAAACTGATGGTCAAACTGAGGCAGTAAACTAGTGCTTGGAACATTTTTTAAGATGCTTCTCGGGTGACAAACCAAGGGGCTGGTTTGATCGGCTACCACTTGCAGAATGGTGGTATAATACCACCTGTCATGCTCCAACAAGAATGACACCATATGAGGCAGTGTATAGTGTTCCTCCTGTGAAGTTGTAGCAATATATTCCTAGTTTATCTCAGAATCAAGCTATGGAGGAGTTACTCAGAACCAAGGAAGAAATTTTAGCAGTTTTGGGAACAACTTGATACTGGCTCAGGAAAGAATGAAGTTATTTTTTGATAAAAGGCACACTGAAAGGGAGTTTATGGTGGGAGATTGGGTATACTTAAGGCTTCAACCTTATCGACAGAGCTCTCTTGCAGTTAGAAGGAATATGAAGTTGTCACCTAAATTTTTTGGCCCATTTTAGATAGTAAACATAATTGGACAGGTTGCTTATAGATTGGATTTGCCATCTCAATCTCATTTGCATCCTGTTTTTCATGTTTCTTCTTTAAAGAAGAAGTTAGGCCAACATATTTCTCCATTGTCAACCTTACCACCAGTTGATGAAGATGGATAAATTGAACCAAAACCACAATAGATTCTGTAGAGGAGAAGTACAAAGGTGAACAATAGAGCTGTAGTGGAAGTTCTAGTTCAGTGGCAGGGTGCTGCACCAGAGGATGCCACATGGGAATCATATTGGAGGCTCAGGGAGAAGTTTTCTCACCTTGTGGGCAAAATGTTTTGAAGGGGAGGAGTGTGTAAGGGACTATTATGAAGACGTGTGTGAAGAAATTGTAAGAAAGGAAGTGCAATATAGTGTCAAACAACAGGAAGAAACCACAATAACCCACCCATAGCCGCCAAACCCTAGCTCCAGCCCCTCCATCACTGTAGTGACCATCAAGGGGCAATCACTACCCAAACAAGTGGCTTTTGACACCACGAGGCCTTGCCGAATAGAAAGCGATGCAACGTTTCAGCCTCGATGTATGGTATAATCTCTCTCTTTTCCCTCGATAATTTATTGTGTTTATGAAGCTGGATATTGTTGTGAATTGTGTTGTTGTTGTGGAGTGCAATGTGTTGTGAATTGTGGACGGAGAAGTTTATGTGGGTTGTGATGTGAAGTGTTGGGATTACTGTGAACGGTGTTGTAGTATAGTTACAATGTGGTTGTATGTCTTGTGAAGTGTCGGGATAAGCTCTGTAGTTGGACGGGTTGTGTGAAGTATTATGTTAGTTGGGTTTGAGTTGGATGTTGATGTCGGAGTGTATAAAGCTTGTATGCACAAGCTAATATGAACCCATGGGAATAGAATCCTTTGAACCCACAATCAATTTGGAAACTCCCCCAAGAAAGTCAAAATCAAGCCAATGAAAAATTTAGACTCGTTGAGAAACTCGTTTTAAGAACCTAGATTATATGAAAATCTAGACCATTTGAAGAACCTGTCTCAAGAACCTAAATTATAAAGAAGAACGCCACAAAGGTTGTGATTTGCCTTTGATAAGTTCAAAAGTTTATTCAAGAACAAGAGGAGATAAACTCAACTCATAATGAATAAATTCATCAAATTTCATCAAACTCATGAAATGAGGCTACAAAGAGTATTTAAATCAAAACCTAATTAAAACCCTAACTAAAATAAATCTCCATCTTCCAAAAATACCCCTGAGTGAATAGTATCGCGGCTACAGTACTTGGCTACAGTAACTTATATATCTCAATCCCCCAAAAACCCTAGGTTAACATAAAACCCTTTCCCAAAATACCCTTGGGCGAAATACAAGGCCTTCTCAAAAGAAACCCTAGCTGCAAATTAAAAAATCCTGAAACTATCCTTAAAAACTTTTCTTGAAACCCTAGTTCATAAAACATAAAATATATGTTGGCAAAATATCCTCAAGCCTCATTATTCTAGACTAATTCCTATAACTAATAAAATAAGCCCTTTTAATAAATTAAACAAAATTAAACAAGGTCCAAACAATAACTCTAGCTCATGTCTTCCATAGCTTGTATCAAGTGGATCAAAATTGGATCTCCTTCTCTGAAGCCCATCTTGAGTGTTGGAGTCTTGATAGCTTCATCCCAAGTGGATTGCACCAATCATTGCATTGTCTCCTTGATCTTCTTAGCTCTTGATCTTGTAATTGGCTCATCTGGAACTTGCAAATGATCTTTAAGACTAGGTCCATCTTGGTGCCAATCATTCCCCCTCTCCTCAAAATGATTCGACCTCGAATCTCCACCTACATCAAATGGAGAACGGTCAGAGACATTGAAAGTAGTAAAAACATGATACTCACCGGGAAGATCCACTTTATATGCATTATCATTAATTTTCTCAAGAATTTGAAAAGGTTCATCCAAGCTACTCCTGTCATCAACAAGTAAAAGCATCAAAGCTAAAGGAGTAAGTGGATTAAATCCATAAATAATTTCAAAAGGAGAATAAGAAATAGTAGTATGCAAGGTTTTATTATATGCACACTCTAATAAGGGCAAATGATACTTCCGCAAACGTCTATGTAACAATTCAATGTATGACAAATAATACTTCCACAAACGTCCACCTTGTAATGTTTTCAAAGGAAGTGAATGTCTTACATAAAGTATGTAGAAGAATGATGAATGCATGAATGAAAATCTATGTTAGTATATTTTTACAATATAAAGTAATGCTTACTAAATAGTCGACTCATTTTATTTTTATGTATGTCCCTCCCCCTCTCAAGAACAAAATGTGTAAGAAGCGTCAGAACAGGCATAGACCAAGGGAAGAGTGACGGAAACCTAAGCATGTTTTTATGTAATGTAGGAAAGTAGATTTTTATAAAATGACTTTTCATTTAATTTAATGATTTTTGCTGTGAACTCTCTTTTAATTTATAGAGCATGTTTTGGTTTTAAAACATAAAATATTTTATATCCTGGGAAGGAAATGGAAAAAGTTTTAAAAAGGTCAGTAATTCCCGTCTCATTTTCTTAAATTATTTTCTAAAATCCCATCACAAGGACGAGCGTTACATGACTATAACACAAATAAGTACTGAAGACAATACTCCATAAGTACATTACTGAAAAACATAACTATTGAGCTAACTTGCTGAGCCGCTCACTCAACTCAGCTAAGATAACCATAATCCTATCTAAAAAATAGAGGGCTGAAATAACAATCTTCTCATCATTGCGTTGGGGTCTAATTGACCTCATCCAATCAATCCTCATCTGGCTCTCCAAGTCCTGACACATAGTCTACCATTACGGAGAGAATGGTAGCTGTGACTACCAAGTGAGATTTGATTATAAATCTTATCAAGTTAACTGCCAACTTAACTAGCAGTATACAAATGCATGCACCACAATAAAATGACATGAATGTCATGACATGAACATGATTATGCGCGACATGACTTGGTAAATAGCATGACATGTATTGAAATAAGTAGAAACTTCACACGGACTGAAAACGGACATGAATTGAAATTGACATGAACTAAAATTGACGTGAACTAAACATGAACTTGAAATCTTGTTCAACAATAACATGGTTAATTAAACATGAACATGTGGATGCTACACAGGTCCCCTCGAGCCGTGTGCTCCTGCCGGTATCCCATTATATCACAGGCATCTGTCCTAGCTATGAGTATGTCTATATAATTGAATTAAAACTGATAAATATGTTGTTGGCAACATCGACATTGGGTGCCTGAATTTGCTCCTACAACCAGGTACTTAGATCTCATTCGAAACCTGTTGACGGTGCTTTGTCAATTCAGAAAATTTCACACTAGTTTAAACACTCTAGCGTGAACAATGGAGTTCCACTAGGATATTATTCCATCCTAGCACTTGGGATCTTGATAAAGATAAGAGACTCTACTGACTTAAAAATACAATTTTTCGTCCATACTCTATGCACGAGACATGGCGTGGCATGTAACAATGAACGTGTGACAGATGACATGTCATAACATGGCATGTAACATATGAGCATGTACTTGAAATAATTACCATCGTACATACAAAAATACACTGGGAAGCAAGTTAGAGGCTAACTTACAGGGATTTGAGTGATGTAAAAGTAGCGGGAAAATAGTGTGAACTGAAATGAGATAATTTTAAGAATTAGAGCAGCTACTTAAACATTTAAAACATAAAACTCACTGACTCATGGAAAAATTGTCATTTTACCCCTTTACTTGTGGGAAATGACCATTTTGCCCCTAAATTAAGGGTTTCACATATTAACTTCAAATACTACCAAAATTTAGATTATTTATGTAGATTTCACTCTAAATTAAAAAATGTAATTAGAAAAGTTTAAATCAAAACAAAACCATACCAACTATGCATTGACTGATTCATATGAAAGCTAGAAAGTCTTATTTTTGTTGCAATTCTTCCAAACCTCATATCATATACCTAAACTGATTTATGCAACACTAAAAATCATATTCTATATTCTAAGATCATGCTAAGACTTCAAAATAATCATTCCATAAAAACCTAAACTGCTCATATCAATAAAATGCCCAAAACATTAAGTTTTGGTCAAATAGAACACACCCATGATGTTCTTGATCTAACACTTTAAATCAACTCCAAGGACTCCAAAAGTCCATAAACATACTCTTAACATATTCATAGGTCAAACCGAAGTGATAATGATGCTTGAAAAACAACCAAAATCACAAAACTCATTATCAAACAAATCGGCATGCATACTAAGTCTATACCGAGTACCACATGTTTTTGTCTTAGAACAACAACACAAAATCTAAAACTTTCATGAAGTTAAAAAAATAAAATACCATACTTCATATTCAAGTTATAAATTTGAGATAAGCATTTACTATAGGATCACATGTAAAAAATCCCATAAAAACTCAACGCAACCGGAGAGACTCTTGTTTGTGCCTTAACTGAACATTTGCATACATAACATGCTTCCAACAAATATTTAAACCAACTCTTTTCAAAATAACACTCTAAACACATAAATGAGAGTCTTAAAAATATCCCGTAAGTATTTCATAGTCATTGGACTAGGTTTCAAGAACCAACTAACATCATAACCTCAAAACAGAAACGATTTTGTGTGTTCCAGTTTCAACCTCAAAGAAAACGTGTATAATAATATGTTAGCATTTCATCATATCAATATCTACCCCTAACTTTAAACAAAACTAAATAAAAACATCAAGATTCCACACCATCATCCAAACTATTGGCCAAGCATGACCATTACATGATCAAAACCATTGTTCACTAATTAACACTCTAGAAAATTACAAAAATTATATCATTAGAAACTAGACTTAAATAGTAACAATTCAAATGAAGGAAGTTCCTTGAGAAGTGACCTACAAATACTTCAAAAAAAAATAGAGCAAGAACAGCCAAAAAAACTACGATAAACTTCTACTCGAGTTCTCTTCAAGTAAGTGAAAGAAAAGTGACCAAAGGGTGAAAGGGCTGTAGGACATCCTATGTAGGAGGAGAGGGCCGATGGGGATGGGTGAATGACCACTTGATGGGGGGTTTTGCAACCAAAACAATGGGCAACTTAGCCCATGGTTTTAGACTGTTGCTGCCAAGAGGGGTGGTGGTTTGGCCTCCCATCCATGCACTATTTGGGATGCCATGACAGCTATAGGACATCCTTGGGAAGTGGAGGAAACTTCCTTAAGAAGATTTGCATGGGTGGTGCCTTTTTACGGGACTTAACCGAATGAGCCTCACTTTAAGGTTTGAATAGGGTTTGTTTAGGGTTTTGGTTTCTAGCAAGCCCAATTCTAATTTTTTATTGGTAAAATTGAGTTAACAAGATACAATAGAATAGAATAAGGTTGTAGTAATATTTTTTTAAGTGGTTAATAGTATCTAAAAGTGATTTAATCAAGTAATTAATCATCTAAGCTAAAACCGGCCATTTAGGGTTTTAAGGAAACCATTTAGGGTTTTGGCTTCCATCATAGTTTTAGGGTTTCAATTGAATCTGAAAAGTCTGGGGGTTTATTAGGGTTAAAAATCTCTTTTGGTTGGCCACAAAGTGTTTGGTTGGATGTAATAGTGCTTGGCTTAGGTGGCATGATCACAATACTTGATTTTCCTTCCATTCCTTCACATTTCAATCGCAATGTTCCTCTTAGTGCCAAATGTCATGTACTATTCACCAAGTATGGCTAAGATCTTTCCAAGTGTCCACTAAAAACTCTCCAAGGCTATTTTGGACAAATCCACACAACAATTGTTACAATCATCTAAATCAGGTGCCAGATGGTACTATTCTAGGTGTTACTATTCACCCTAAAAATGATGAAAACAAACATTGCATCATAAAATTTTAAATAATCATATGAGTCAAAATGCATTTCCAAGCACTTTTCATTTGAAAAATAAAAAACTTATTATTGTACCGTAAAATCTTAAATATTCATCGGAAACCAATGACGCAAATCGTTTTTCAATCTCATACTCTCAAATACCTCAAATAAATGAAAAACACTTTTGCCACCGTAGCGGGTAAGAAACTAATTATGCAAATAGACTAAAACCTAAGAGGTCGCTCAATTCGTGAAACCTTTCTAGGTTTTTTCACGATTTTCTAAAGTCTAAAAAAATTCATCTACTTAATTTTTGGCGGGTTGATACACCTGCTCTATTACTATATGAGCCCTAATGGATCAATTATCATCTATTCCAATGCTATTGAACCTGGAATTATTTCATGAGATGAAAACTTGATGTTGTTATTTTAGCATATTATCTAAGGGCCACGAATAATACAATATCGATGAGCATATCTAGGAAAGTGGTCGAGTCTCATATAATTAACATGAGTGTTTAGGAAAGATTATTTGAATTCCAAATTACTTGTTTTTTTATGACTCATGGCCCAGATGATTATGTCGTTTTGACTCGATATAATCATATGAGTATACTATATAATATGAGGTCAAGAATTGCTTTGAGTTATAAACTTATGAGGGATTAAGGACCCTTAACCTAGTGAGATTAAAGAGTCTGGGGCGTGGGAGAGATGTTATGAGTGATGTACTATGTTAGTAAGATGATGACTTAATATAGTACTCATAACATTTGCCTTCTCGTCAAGTCACGCTCTCCATTTTCTGTATAAAGAATAATTAGTTGAGAGATTAGACTATTAATGCCCATGTCACCCATTGTGGACAAGTGAAAGATACTAGTAAATGGGTAACCTCATGACTCATGTAATGTCCACATTGGTGGGAATGTTATAAGTAGTTAATTATCTCCCCAACATAAGCAGTTAATTAACTCCCCACTACAAACAGTGTCTTATGTATATTAGTTTAGTGAAGTGAGCGAACATACAAACAAAAGCCTCTCTCTCTACAATTTTCTGGATCAACTATCTTAGGCTCTTGATTTTGAAATGTGGAATCATTTTGGAGAACTCTGGTAGCCTCTTAAGTGACATAGAGGTGCAATCACAATAATTTGGCATGGACTGTAAGACGAGCAAATATCTAGACTTGTGAAAATTTCACTCCGCTTAAAGTAATTCGAATTAACCTTATCTAACAAGTATTTTCAACAAAAACTAATGCTACAATTTCAAGCTTGTGAGTAGAGTAATTCTAGTAATAACTCTTCACAATGACAAGTACTAGTCATTTTTAGGACGTCACACGACCCATAACCTAGAGTCATTCTGTAATAACTCTTCGCTAAGTAATTTTATTCATGCAAGATTTGGAGAAAATCTTAATAAGTGCTTCAACAAACTTTTTTTTAGTTTTAAATGAAGCATGTTATGAAATCTTACCTCCATGATGTTTAAGAAGTTTTTGATAAATTAGTAGCATTTGGAACCTCATATTTTTCTGAACTTATTAATATTCTTAGCCCTAAAAGGATGGGGGTATTACAGACGCTCTATCACCCTAATATTCATGTTATGTGCAAAAGCGTTGAGTTCCCTCGTTGACAATGAAGAGAGATCAAGCCACATCATGGGAGTCCCTATCTTCAGAGGCTTGTTATAGATTAATTCTTTGTTCTTTGCAGATGACACTTTATTGCTCTGTAAAGCCAACTCATTAGAATGGAGTAGAGTTTTTAATGCTAGAATTATATATAAAGGTATCGGGTCAAAGAATAAACAAGCTGAAGAAAATTTCCATATTCTTCAGTAAAAACACAAAAGAGGAGAAGGATAACATCGTAGCAATAGTAGGCATTAATTGATATTCTCTTTTCTATGAAAAATATTTCTGGTTACTTGCTCTAGTTGGAAGATCTCAAAACAAGGCATTTTAAGAGCACTTTGGATAGTGTGTGGGGTCAGATGAACATTTGGAAAGTGAAGTTTTTGTCCAAAAACCTAGATTCTTACAAAATGCTCTATTCGAATCATTCCAACTTATTATTGCACGATTTTTTTTTCAAGTCCCAAAGACTTTATTGATAAAAATGAAGAGGACTATGCAAAAGTTTTAGTGGAGACAAAAAGAGAATGATGCAAAGATTCAATGGGTAAATTGGAGACAAATGAGAAAGGCAAAAGCTACAGGAGGTCTAGACTTCCGAGATCTAAAAAATTTCAATCTAGCTATGCTAGCTAAGCAAGGGTGGAGATTATTACAAAACCCAGATTCTTTATAAGCTAAAGTTTTCAAGCTTAAATATTTCCCTCATGCTAATTTCCTAAAGGCAAAGCTAGGAAGTAAACTTTCTTATGTTTGGAGGAGTATGTTAGCTACAACAATTACTTGAAGAAGGGATGATATGGTGGGTTTACAATGGGAAAGAGATTAAAATTTAGAAAGATAGATGGATTCCAGAATCAATATCTTTCAAAGTTCAATCACCTGTGAAAGCATTGAATAAATATGAATCCATAGCAGCCTTGATAAATAGTGATATTGAGTAGCGAAAAGACTCCCTTGTTAATTAAAGAAATCTTCTCCTAATCTGAAGCCAAGGAGATAAGTAGGACCCCAATAAGCTTATGCAGTATTACTAATACACTTGTATGGACGTGCACCTCAAAGTGGAGACTTTGTTGTCTAAAGTGCATACCATCTACAGGTTAGGGTGTAAACAAATCGGAAAACCAGTGAACCGGGCCTAACCAGTGTGTTTGGTTTGGTTTCGAACCGATTCCGTTCGGTACCGGTTCCAATTTCATAAAACTGGTTGAAAACCGGTCCTATTTTTATTTTGGTCATTAGAACACTGGTTCAAACCGAACTGGACTGGTACATAAATATTTTATTTTTCATTTTTTTATATTGTATATAAAATAGGTTTTATATGATTTTTTATATGATATTATATATATATATATATATATTATACACTAAATTGTTCATTACTATAACATGAAATTTTAAAATCTTATTATTCATGTATAATAATCTAATAACATAAAATTAATCTTATTATCAAGGATAAATACATTTTATGGCATAATAAATTATAATATATATTCCTTTTTATAAATACATTTATACACATTTGATCATATATACTGGCATAAAAATGTATAGTCTAACTTATATAGACTATAGTAGTATAGGTAAATTCAATACTATACTAATATGTATTAATTATTATAAAATAATATATGTATATTATAATATAAATAAACTAATAGTTTTAGTATATATAACCATCATATTATCACTAATATATATAATCAAATATATAAATAAGTTAGACACTGGCATAATGTAACAGCCCGCTATAACCATCACAAGTTATGCTATTAATTTATAATTGTTAGTGATTAAGTTTCTAACATATAGAACTCATACTTACAGTTTCTTGTATTTCTTGTTTTACCTCGTAAAACGTGATGATCATTATAAGTTAGTTCATAACTTACTATCAGATTAATATGTATGTGTGACAGCTAATAGAACTATAGTCTATGTATGTATGTTATCATATATGTCATGTATGTCATATTATCTGTTATCATATATGTCATACTATGTCATGTATGTCATATATGTATGTCATATTATCTGTTATATAATTTATTCTGTCATGTATTTCTATTTGTTACAAGTATATCATGTTACAAAATATTGTACGTTACAGGTTATGAAATGTTATGAAATGTTGTACGTTACATGTTATGCCATGTTATTAAATATTGTCTGTTATATGTTATGACATGCTACAAAATATTGTTTGTTATATGTTACGAAATGTTTACTGGCTCATTGTACCTCATGTCTCTCGCCTCACGTTTATGTCATGTTACGTTACGTTAGGGCTTTTGTCATTTCGTTTCATGTCACATTTAATCTCGAGTACAATTTGTGTATCTTGGGAACTACCTTTCAAGTTATGTCAAGTCTGTTTACGTCTATCACGACCCTAAGTGCTAAGATGAGATAATATCCTAGTAGAACTCATTTGTTCACACTGGAGTGTCTAAATTAGTGTGAAATTCTATGAGTTGACAAAATACAGTCAATGGGTTGCAAATAGGGCCTAAGTAACTAGTCACCGGAGCGCACCAGACACAAACGCCGATGGAGCCATATTTCATTTCACGTTATGTGTACTCGTGTGAGTGTAGATATTTGATACAGGATACGTACAATACATGTGTCCACAGCAATTGTGGTACATACAATACGTGTGTCCACAGCAAGTGTGACACATACAATATGTGTAACCATAACAAATATGGCACATATAACAATACGTGTGTACTCACAACTGGTGTAGATACCTATGTTGTAATGTGGTAATTGGCAAAGACACATGGCTCAAGGGGACCCGTGTAGCACCCACATGGTCACTTTTAATATCACGTTTGATAGACAAGATTACTCATTATGGTAACCCCATGAGACAAGAAATCATTATGGTAACCCCATGAGACAAGAATATCATTATGGTAATCCCATGAGACAATAACATCGTGGTAACTCCACCAGACAAGAATGCATTTCAAGTTCACGTTCATGATATGTTTCAAATTTACGTTCATGCTTTGTTCAAGTTCACGTTCGTGATATGTGTCAAGTTCACATTAATGCATTTCAAGTTCACGTTCACGTTAATACATTTCAAGTTCATGTTCATGATATGTTTCAAGTTCACATTCATTTTATGTTCAAGTTCACGTTCATGATATGTTTCAAGTTCACATTTATGCTATGTTTCAAGTTTACGTTCATGCTATGTTCAAGTTCATGTTCAGTCATGCTTCAAGTTCATGTTTATGTTCATGTTAATCAAATCAAGATTCAAGTCATATCAGTTTATGTCATGTTACACGTCAAGTTATTTTATGCTTGCTTATGACTTTGATTACGCATTCATGCATTTACTGTCATGCATGCATCATTAACTTGTGTGAAAGTTCTCTATTAACTTGCTGAGATTTGCATTCAAATCTCACCGTAGTAGTCCAACTACCGTTCCCCCCGAATGGTAGGAGGTATGTCAAGTCGAGGAGAGGGAGCAGAGTCTGGCCAATTGGAGGAGGTTAACTAGATGGCGCCAACACGATGCGGAGCTTGTGGCCTACTTAGTTAGACTTTTGGACACTATTATGGCATCGTTGCTGAGTTACTCGATGAACTAGCCCAGTAGTTATTATTCTAATGATTTAATTGTGAAGCTCAGTCTCCCATGTTTTGAGATTACAGTCTCCTAAGACCTACACTGTAATCATGGATGTTTATCATTTTCATATGTATGGATCATGTTTTAAGTAATTAGAATATTATTAGTTTGGTCCATAGTGTTGCTCAAAGAAAAAAATTATCCACTGCGAATATTACATACTGTTAGATGCATGATAGGAATATTGCATCTTTATCTATCATGAACGGGGGGGGCAAGTAACCATGTGTTGCATGTATTAACGCTTTAGATGTCCATCTGATCCCAAACAGAATCTAGGGGAGTCACACATAATAACATTGAATTAGACACTATATTTGTAAATAAATTAAACACCACTGCACCCAAAAAAAGGACCGAACCGACCGGAACCGGTAAAACTGAAAGTTTCAATTTTAATGATGAATCGGTTTGGTATCGGTTCTCCAGTTCTCAAAACTGGTTTATACCGATTCTGTTCTAAAATATGTCCAAAATCGGACTAAACTGGATCAGTTACACATCTACCTACATACTTGCAAGATGATCTAATGGATTGAGTAAGGGGACAATCTTAAGACAGCACTAATACAAATGGATTTGGACCAAGATTTGGCACCTAAAAATTTCTAATGCAACAAAGAATTTTCTCTGGAGGAGAAAGGTTGAACCTCTAGAGCAGAAGTTGTAGATAGTCCCAACTGTCCAATTTTCCTTACTGAACTTGAATCTACTGAGCATGCTACATAGGGGGTCAGTGCTGGTTTAGGTAGATCCAAAAGTGAGAAATTATGAAAGACTCATTTATTGGTGTCTTAGAAGACATGTTTCTGTTTATAGATCATGGTTGAAGAGGTGGCTAAGGAAGCTTGAAAGATATGGATGAGAAGGAACACTTCTTTCCATGGTAGTGATTTTAGTCATCCTATGTGACCAACTGCTCATTTTTCCTCTCGATTGGTCACGAGTCTTGCCTTTACGTTTTAAATCTTGAATTTGTGTTTTAAATTTAACAGATGATTTTTAAAGCAAGCCAAGTATTTTAAAATCCTTGAAATATTTTAAAAGTCCAAAATTGTTTTAAATGGGGTAAATTTTAGTATTATTGAACCAAACCTAATTTTCAAGTAAGCCTCTTTATATTTTAGAGCCCCGAAAATATTATAGTTTTAGAAAATCATTTTATTTAAATGATTTTAGTTCTTTAAGAGTATTATTTCAAGTAAGCCCAACCATCATGTCATCACCATTAACAGCACTGTCGTGTCTCATCAACGACAACCCCTTCTCCCTCTAGGCTTCTCCCTTTCCCGATCCCTCTCTTCCCCTCTGCATCTCATCCCTCGATTTCTCTCCTCTCTCTCAGTAACCTAGCACTACCGCCACGAACGACATCATACCACTACAAGCTACCAGCTTAGCAACCCACAATGGCCCCACAGCCCACCGTCATGCACCCCAGCCCCCACGTCTCTCTCTCTCTCCTTCTCTGTTTCTCTTAACCCACGGTCTCAGCCCCTGCTCTTCCCATGCTACCACCTCCGCCACCAAGCCTCGCCACGACCACCCCATACCACCATTGTACCCAATGCCTCTATCTTCCTCTCCCTCTCAATCTCAGCCATGGCAGTTCTATCCATTCCCCACGACCGCTCCTCCCATGCCTCATGACCTGTCCCACGAAGCCCACAGCCACAAGCCACTAGCCTCACGCCCAAACCCTTGGGTCAGCCCAGCTTAGACCACTGAAGCCGTTGTTCAGCCCCTTACTTTGTGGTATAAATTCTATCTCTATGTCTTAAAGGTGTATTATGTTTATGTAGTTTGTATGAATGTTGGTGTTGTGTTTGAGTACTTGGAAAGATTTATATTTAATTGGAAAATGATGAATGCAGGAGAGTTAGTGCACACCACGTAGGAAAAGTGATACGGTGCGTTTAACATTTTTTAGTATGGTGCGTTTCATCATTTATTCTTGCCATTTGTGTTTTGGAGCCTTTCCCCATTCTCAGTTTCCTCCCTCTCCCTCCTCCATTCTCACCCTCCTCCATCTCCTCCGTGCTGCGACCCAAGAAAACACATACGTGCACAAATTGGATGTTCTACAACTTTTCATTCACCGGAGTTATTAGACTGGAGAAATTTGTTAGATTGGGTTTCCACGGTCAATAGTTTCTTGTTTCGAATTCTATTTTTTTTTTCTTCTTGATAAGTTCTTGTTTGGATTTATTTCCACTTTTATTTTGTGACTCGTAGATGATTTATCGAATGTGAAGTTTGATTGCACCCAATTAATGTCAAATTGTTGAGAAGTTAGTTGTATGTCTTTACTTTTCTAAGAGCAGTTGACAATTGCTAGACATTGATGGATAAACTAATTTGATATGATATCTATTAGAAACCTTGTTGTGAGTTACTGTATTGTGCTAAGGAAGGAAATGGAATTATCTCGTGGACACTGCAATGAAATTTGGAAATGTATATGACGTGTTTGTGAAAATGCAAGAAAGAGTCACAAAATATTTTTTTTAAAATACCAATGAGGTAGCTGAATCACATCATCTCTATCAAAGATTTTGATATGAAATTAAACAAATATATGAATATAAAATAAGCAATTTAAAAGAGTATAAACACTCACCACTGAGACACACAGGCCAAGAATAACAGACTACAAAGGCCAATCCAAAAAAATAATATTCCTAAAAACAATAGAAAAAATCTTCAACTTCACAAGTCTTCCTAAAATGCATGGGACCAGTCAACAACCCAAGTTATAACGTCACTACAATACTTCCTTAGAAGGCTCAATTACACAAGCTACAATTGAGAAGCAAAATGATAAAATTGAACAGAAATTACTTTCACAAAAAGGTGATATATCACAACACTTGTTTCACTACTCCATCTCAGAAATGACAATAGCATAGAAATTGGGAAGACAAAGGGGTCGGACATGGTGGAGAGAGACCTACCCCATAGAAGATGAATCCCCTTCCCATTAGGGATAGACTGTTCTTCCCTAAAATGTCTTAATAATTAAAACAATTCAAAAAAGCAATAAGTTAAAGCAGGTTCTTACAAGCACCAATAAAAGAAGGGACTGCTCAGATTTTAAGGCAACAGAGAAGATGTCAACCAAAATCATTTCATACAACAAGAAAGTCAATGTGCACAAGAAACAAAATTTTAATCAAAATGCTAAAAAAATGGACTCTTGAACTTTTTTCCATACATTTCAAACTTTAAATCAGGCTCATTCAACTCGAGAATGCCCTTGTATGGCAAGCTAAGTTCAAGAAGTATTTTTTCCACAAGTTCAATGAAGACTACTCTAAGGCATGCCAATAATAGAACTCATATAACATGTGACGATAGAATGCAGACTAGATAAGAAGACTATACTTTGAAATAAAAACCTCAAGTTGATTCCACCCAACTTCTTTTTCCTCCGAAAATCTTCAATGCAGACTAGTTAAGAAGATGATAGAACCTCTTTCAATGTGGAATTTACGAGAAACTTAAGCAAGTTGATGTAAAAATCTTCATATTCATGCATGGACTAACTTGGGTTAGGTGCATTAGACATCATCTGATTCTCTCATTAAAAATTAAGGGCCACTCATGTTTGTTTCCTTATGACAGGTTTAGAATGACATCATTGGTTTCTTCATCTTCTCTTGTTAATCGTTCAAAGATGGACGACCCAACGTGTATTGGAAGGAGGAAGAGCTTCAGCAAAGAGGGTGAAGAAATTGTGAAGAGGGAGTTGAAAGTCCACAACAAAGAAGTTGAAATTGAAAGGCAACAATCAGACATCCGACATGAACGCACACTACTTCGTGTCTATTGGGCTATTACCATATTTAATAACTATGTACTTGATACAATCAAAATGAAGCTTCGTTTAATGGAAACTTTGTACATTGTATGTTAGGGACAATTTGGAATGTTGTGTATAATGGAACTATTTGGAATGTTGTTGTGTATTATGAGACTGTGTCACTGGACGCAGATTGAGTTAAATGCAACCTGATTAATTGTTTGTTGTCTTCCTTTCTCAACTCTACTTGGAATGTTTTTGGGTACTATGAGAATGCGTCACTGGACACAGGTTGATTTAAATGCACAAAATAAAGAATGACTGGAAGGCACATAAATTTAACGACAGTGTTCGAAAAAAAGAAACTGAAACATCTTATAGAGCAAAATATTTATCATCTTTTTTACAATCACTTACTCACATATTGCAATCACTCAGTTACATATTGTTTACAATCACAATACATATCCAAAATACACTTAAAACATCTCTAAATCATAAAGCAAAATACACTTAATACATCTCTAAATCATAAAGCAAAATCTCCAACATCTGGTTGTGTTCCATCCTCATTATCAAGTTATGTTCCATCCATCACAAGATGCATATGTGAAGATAATATAACATAACTTAATAGTTATAAACTAGATTCTAGATCATGCCAATACCAAAATATCAAGTAGAGATGAAACAAAATAGAATCATTAAGTACACTTTCTTCTTGAATAGAATCATTACTTCTCTCTGAACTTCTCTAAATTTAGATTTTGTGTACAACTCCTAAAATATCTTCTCCAGTAGAGAGACAGATACGATTGGGATTGTGAAGTTGAATGACTGGAAGTCCACCCCATTTTCATTCTCAATCTTATTCCTCAATGCATTATCGAATTGATCGACAAACTCTTTTAAATTTGTCCTAACATGAACATACCCGTTGAAAAAAGCATTCATACTCTCGCTTCATTGAGTTGTACTCATTCCAGCCCAAAAAAACTTTAAGAAATACTGGTGCCCAATAGGTATGCTCAGTGTATAATGATTGTAACCAGGCATTCTTGTAAGACCCAGGCGACGTGAGGCCCGGACCCATGCGTGAAATGGCTCAGCCATTTCATTATCTTGAAGACTTTCCGCACGACGCCGTTTTGGGAGGTTAGTATTTCTTCCTTTGTTTCCGTTTCTTCCTCCCTTCTTTCTCGCACATTCAGTTTTCCCATTTTGGTTTCATTTCCTCCCGCATCCCTCTCTCCCACGTTACTCTTTTCTCTTCTGTTTCATTTCAGTTTTTCTGCTCGTCGATTTCAGTTGCTATTGCCGAAAACTCTTGCCCTTAATCTCATCATTTTCAGTTCTTCCTCAAAATCATTTCTCAGCTGTTGAGACTCTCCATTGCAGCAGTACACACAGTTTCTCTCTCGCGTCCCTCTTGCGCTGTGTTTCATCTTCAGGTAAATCTCCCTCTTTCCTCTCAAGTTGACGCCTTCCTCTTAGTTTATTTCTCTGGTTTTATGCATTTCTGACTTCAAATTGTTCCAGGCAGTGCCGTTGTGTTCTTCCCCACTCTAAAATCCCTTATTGACATTCATTCTCTTACGGTCCAGTTGGTTTCACTTCTGTCCGCTCAGTGTTTAATCTCTTTGCTGTGGTTTGGCTTGAACTCTGTTGAACGGGTAAGGAAGCCGTGAACCACTCTCTTTCATGGTGTAGTTTATGACTTTTAATTGTTTGAGCATGGGAAGGATTTCTTCTGTTTATAATCAGAGTCGAGGGCTTAGTAAATATGATGGTTTGGTTGTTGATGAAGGAGTATAATTTCGGAATTTTTGTTGAGGTGCTGTGGTATATTGTTGGGTTGACGTGGGGTGTAGGATGAGTTCTGTATTTGTTCAGGGTTATGTTAGTTGTTCTGAGTTTTGAAATATTTGGGTTGGAGGTACGGTAAAGCATTTGGATACTCTTTTGAGTAGGTGCTGTTTTTATATTGGTGGGTTGGTATTTTTGACCATTGAAGTAGATTAATATTTTATTTATAAGGTTGACGTTGATCTTGGGGAATGTTTAGGATAATACCAAAGACTAGTACTTGATTCTTGAGTTGGATTTTCGGGCTGTCCAATGTTTTTTTTAAGTGGTTGTCTTAGTGAGTTAATTGTGGGTTTTTTTTAATTATTAGATGAAGTTATGCCAATTGTCGTTTAATACTCTATGCGTATTTCTTGAATTTTTATGAATAGGTGACGAGACTGATAGAGGTCTTTTTCAAAGCTTAGATAATACACTGCAGGAGTCAGGTAAGCGGGGTTCCTATGCTAGGTTTTATACAAGTTAATAAGACTGAGGTTGATTTTCTGAAAACTTTGCATATTTTGTGTTGTGTTGGGAACTTGTGAAAATAAAGATCAACCTCGGTCACTCATCTGCATACTCATGAAATCTGTACGAAAAAGGAAAAATATGTTCTGGCATGCATTGTGTAGACATGAGCTAAATTCTGTCATGTGGTTTCTGAAATTTGAAAAAATGAGCGATATTGAGAATATGAAAAGTTGTGTATTTATTTAGAAAGATGTTCTGACTTTTGTGTTCAGTGTGGGTAAACTGTCTGATTCTGTTTTGGTACTCTGTATTATTTTGATATAGCATTTGAAAACCTTTGGCATGGTGTACTGGTTTTCGTATCTGACTCTGTCTCTGCTTTGCTCTGCTCTGCTCTGTTATGCTCTGCTCTGTTTGGGTTGGTACCAACTTCTCTGTCTCTGAGTGCACCCACTTTGGAAACAAAGTGGTTTTATTATGGTCTTTCCTGTATGCACACTCGGGGCTCCGAGAAGAATAAAGGAAAGATTCACCTCTGTTTCTGCCTGGTTTGGCCACCGGGGTTAGCACAACCCTACCACAGGGGTGAAACATGGTCTCTGCTCTGTTTGATGCTCTGTTTTGATCTGATGATGATACTCAGTTTATGTTATGCCAAAGTACTATGGGTTTTACTTGTCTTAGAAACCATCGCTCTGTTATTTTGAAAATATGTTCTGTTCTGCATGATAACTCTGGAAAATATTTTATTCTGCATACTCTACTTTATAAATGCTCATGTTTGCACGCTAGCATATGATTTCTGCTTACTGAGTTGTTGATAACTCACCCTCTATCATTATAATATTTTTCAGATGATGTGGTGAGTCCAATTGAGGACCTGGATTAGAATGATGTTTGTGTTTAAGCTGAGGAGATGTTGGTAGAAGGAGGACTTCTGGTGTTCTTAGTTTTAATGTCTTTGAGTTTTATTTATGTCTTGAGTTTAGTAAGATTTATGAAATATTTAGTTGGTTTGTTATGACTATCGGGAGGTTATGGACCCCTTTGATTTATTATTATTGCATTAAAGATTGTGTGGAGTTTGTAACGAGATTATTGAGAAGATATGAGATTGATTTCATTTATGAAGTTTTTGGAGATTATCCTTTGGATGTGTTGGGAGACATGTTTATGAGTGACAGGTAGTAATTCTCCAAGCCACCTGGGTTTGGGGCATTATAATTCTCCTGCAAGTTGTATGTCGTAAGTAACACGTCTCAACATTTCTGAAACTCCTCAATGGTCTGTGAGTCATACACACACTTGAGCAACTGACTTTTCAACCCGATTTTATATGCACTATGGAAACCCAACTTCTCAGATACTTTTTTTAGTATATGCCACAAGCAATATCTATGTCAGCTATTTGGAAAGACAACAACACTGCCATTTTTCATTGCTCTATCTTGATCCGTGATAATAGCCTCCAAGGCATTACCATCCATAAAATTCAACCAAGTCTCAAACAACCATGTAAACGTTTCAGTATCTCACTAGAAATCAATCATGCCCCCAAAAGGATTGATTGGCCATGATGGTTTATACACACAAACGGTGCAAAGGGTATCTGATACCTGTTTGTCAAATATGTGGTGTTCAAATATGACTACATCACCAAAATACTTGTAGGCTGCCTTACTCTATGCGTCTACCCCAAAAACATTCCTCAACCTGCCGTCATCATCCAAATCCATTAGTACAAAAAATCCATCATGCTTGTATTGCATCCTAGCAAAATAATCATAGAGGGCTCCAGCGCCACCTTTCCCAACACATCCATGCTTGATCATTTGTATCTAAGACTCTTTTTACAAACTCGCTCACTTCTCCATTCAGCGAAAGACCCTTGATTTCTGTGGACTTAGGCCATGGTTGTGCTCATTGTGTGCACTCAACACTTTCAACATATCATCAACAAAATAGCATTTATCTTTACCTTACGTTTTGTTTTTTATGTCAAACGTGACCTGGCGATATTTGACGTCCAGTTTCGTGCCTTCCCTCCACGAGCACAACCAAGTGTGACATATCTGAGAGTCTCATCCTTGAACCTTTTACTGCTTTGCGTACTTATCCCAAAACCGCATTGTTTCCCATATTTCTTATAATAAGAAAGTAATTCTTCTTCAAATTTAAACATCATCCCCAACTTGGGCTCTTCAATGCTAACGCTCACCTCAGTATGCACTATATTCTGTGTCCCGGACTCATCTTCATCTTTGGATTCAACAGTATTAGGAACAGTGAGCGTAGACAAACTTTCAACCTCCCTAGAGTTAAGTGTGGCACTCAATATCTCTTCCATATTGCTTGAACTTGCGAAGTTTAAACTAATCGAAAGGTTAACTGATGAGTGAAATTGGGGCATCAGATTTTCCTGCAGTTTACACCCACAAAACAAATCCATGTTTTAAATCGATTAGAAAAATAGTGAAAAATAAGCGCATTACTTAAGGAACAAACTTATGAAATGAACTTGATAAATACCTGGGTTGATGGTTTGGCGGTAGGAGGTGTTATAAGAGATGCATACTCCTTCCCATGCTCCTTTTATCTAGAGAATAATTATCATTTTGTAACATTAAAAATCATTTTATAACAAAAGCTTTTGAACATCATTGATGCATATTTATCACAGATTTTACAATGATTCAAGCATCCTTGTACAACCTGGACATGACGGTGTCATTAGATCTGTCACAACTTTGCAAGTAAGTTCTTCCAAATAATTAAATAGCTATCTATCTATAAAATGCATGCAAATGCATGGTTCACTTTTATTATTTATTCATATAATTCTTTGCATACATGATGCATGGCTGGTTAATTTACACATTTTGTGGATTCCATCTGCAAAAGCATCATCCCAATTAAAACACACACACATGCAGGGTACTTCAACTTCTCAAAAATCAAATTTTTATGTTTTTTATAGTATTTAAATTAGGTGGTTATAATTTCATTAGTTTTTTTTTTTAATAAATTGGCATTTTTTGCTTTGGAGCAGGCAGAAAGATGCAAGCTTTCTATTTCATCGGCATCATTGTGAGTGTTTTCTATTTCAAAAAATTTTTCTCCCCAACAATCCACAGATCACACAACAAATTCCAAAGTATCGAGCATATACCACAGATGATGTCGAAGACTGGTGGAGGTGAAGTGTTAAAAGCTGCCAGAGATGACGCCGACGTAAACAATTGGTGGAGGTAGAGGTTCTCTCCAAAAAATCCGATGACAGTAGGTGGGTGGCAGAGAAATGTAGCACAGCTGAGGAGTGGGTCGCGGAGGACTGGAAAACGTTGGGGTCGAAAAATGATGGTCGCGATGGAAACAAACGGAACTGAAAAATCTTTGTCGCTATGGAGAACGGAACGAAACTTTCCCTCCTCAGATGGTTTTCATTTTCATCTTACTCTTTATTTGTATTTCGTGTTTTTCATCTCTTCAATCTTCATCTTCATCTTTAACTTTATTGTTTTCATTTTTTTAATTTTAGCTGACATAGCAGGCATGCGCAAGTCTCCTGCGCCAACTATCCTGCCCGTAGCAGGACTGTATTTAATTTGTGTATCAAATGTGTTGGATGTGGTAAACTGAGATGAAGTGGGATGCGGTTTGTGA
Source organism: Juglans hindsii (assembly GCA_003123825.1). Lineage (NCBI taxonomy): Eukaryota > Viridiplantae > Streptophyta > Magnoliopsida > Fagales > Juglandaceae > Juglans > Juglans hindsii. The sequence goes on from QEOW01002358.1 coordinate 393,915, forward strand.
TGTGGTTATATGTTGTGAAGTGATGAGATTAAATGTGAAGTTGTGAATTGTGTGAAGTGCTGGAATTACTCGTGTGGTTGTGTTGTGATATGAGACTTCATGGATCAGAGGAGTCCATGGTTGAGATTATAAAGCTATGTGATTGTGATGGTGTTAGTTTGTGTTGTACGGAGTTTATGTGGACTATGGATTTAATGTGTATTTTGTGTTGTTGTGTCTATTGAGTTTAAATGGATGATGGATTGAATATGTGTGTTGTATTCATTGTTAATAGGCTTATTAATTGAGAATAGTGTTTGTGAAGGTTGGGATATTAGGGAGGCTTGTGATGGTATTGTTTGTTGTTTATTTGGTTTAAATGGATAATAGGTTTAAGTGATGAGTGTATATTAATTTAGTTGAAAAGTTGGCTTGATTTTACTTGACTGCAATGGTTTATGGGTTTGAATTACATGAGGGCCATGAGGTGCAAGAATTGGACAGGTTTTAATGTTTAATATTTAATTTCATTTGTAGTTGATGATCGAGTATAGAAATGGGTTATAATTGAATGATTATACTTGTTTTTGGAAAATGCTACCTAATTAATTGTATTGAGATGTTGGCTATGAATGTATGAAGTTGGGTATCTCAAATTTTCTTGAAGTGTTGGGTTAAATGGAGTCGTATTGGAGTTTGAAAAGCATGATAATTTTGTTGGTTTTAATTGGGCAAATTTTGTATATTTAATGTGTTGACTATGATAAATTGTAAAAAGTGATGTAATGGGTTGACTAAGGAAGCTTGTATGGAATGTGTGGTATGTGTATAAAGATTGTAAGCTTTGTGAATGTGTGATGTTGGTGTATAAATGGTATGGGCAAATTTCATGTGGTGTGTTGGTTTGAATTGTAATGGAGTGGATGGTATGCATTTGGACAGATTTAAATGTTTATTTGGCTTCATTGGTGTTGATGTTTGAGCATGGAAGTGGTGTAAAATTTCATGGTTATGCTTGAGTTTAGATTATGCCATATAATTGAATTGTATTGAAATGCTTGAGGTGAATATATGAAGTCTGGATAGAGAGGGTAGGATACATGTGTGAATTGATTGGGTGCATGTGTTGAATAGATATGTTTACCTTGAATGTGTTATGTATGGATGGCATTTGCAAGAATAAGTGGATACTTAAATGGATTGTATGTTGAGCTTAGGTGATAAAGGGGTATGACGTGTGTGTGTGTGTTGATTGTATACGTATGTTTGGATTAAGAGTGTATAGTATGTTTGTAGGTGACAAAGTGAGAATAGGAACTTAAGTTGGTGTTGGATTGGATTACGTATGGAGGAAGGGTATTGTTTGAGGAATGGTATTGTGACTATAGTTAGATTGTCTGGCGAAGTGGGACAAATTTGTAAAGCTTGTCGAGTGATGATTTGGAGTTTAAAGTGAAGCATGTGAGCTCACTTATTAGTTAGAAATGAATTTAAGCTTTTCGGTTCATAGTTTAGATTTATTATTTATGAAAATGATTATGCTTCGAGGATTGAATGATGATATGTATAAGTGAAATGAAATAGATATTATGAATACCTAGAGGTGTAAGTTTGCACAATTAGAAACATTATGAAGAAGTATGCAAGTAAATAGATGATGAAAGTTATTTGGACAATGACTAGTCTAAATGGAGGAAATTTAAGAAAGGACCAATTGCAGGTTAAGGCCATGTGAAAGAGAATGCACTAAGAGTAAGGAGTAGTTTTATTATGCAAGTTTTAATTGTAATTATGTAAATGAAAAGCAAATGACGTAAGGTTATGAATGCATGTAGGTTGCCATCTGACACGCACATGAATGAACTGCATGAAATGGAATGGCCTGCATGAAATGGAATGGCATGTAGTCCAGGTAAGTATTATGTTCATACTCTTCTAGAGTTTTATAAAGATATGAAAATGAAAATGAATGTTTTATTTATGCAAAAGAAACAAAATGCTTTTACGAGAAAAATGTTCTTTTATGAAATGAAGGGAAAGGAAATGGTTTTCTAGAAATGAAAGAAAATGAAATGTTTTCTTAGAATGAAATGACGATTTATGAATCTATGCTAATGTATTAATGTTCAAGTATATGTATGTAATGACCTTTTTTGGCAGCCCTTTTTATGCACCCAAAGAATAGTTGTATGCGTGTGAATAGATGTTATATGTAGTATGTATTAAATATATGTTCTATGAAATGAAATTATGAGGTTTTATGCTTTATGTTATGAAATGATGTTTTATGAAATGAAATGGACTGATGAATGAAAAGAATGAATGGGAATGAATGAAAGGAAAGAAAGGACTGAAAAGAAAAGAATGTTTTAATGTATGAACCTGCGTAATGGCCATGACTGAATGAATGAATGATGGTATCAATGGACTGAGCAGATTGCAATGCCGGGTAAGTAGTATGGGTAGTGCACCCAGTGCTGCCCCCTGACTAAGGAATTCCTAACCCGTGCCCATGGGCGGAATCTGATCCAAAAGACAACTAACCCCAACACAAAGGGCGCAACATTGTGTACCAGCAAGAGGAAAAGTGATAAGAATAATTGGATGTATGAAATGTTTTAGTTTTATGAAGGAATGTACAATGTGGGTAATGTTTTGAGAAATGAAAATCTTTTAAAAAGAAAAAAAATATCACCTTGCAATGTTTTTAAAGAAAAGAAAATGTTTTATGTAAATATGTATATGAATGAGAAATACATGAATGAAAATCTATGTTAGTATATCTTTACAATATGAAGTAATGCTTAATGAGTATTTGACTCATTATATTTTTATGCATGTCATGTCCCTCCCTCTCTCAAGAACAAAATGAGTAAGAAGCGTCAGGACAGATATGGCCCAAGGAAGAGGTGACAGAAGCCTAGGCATTTTATGTAATGTATGAAACCCGATTTGTAAAAGAACTTTATATTTTTAATTAAGTGAATTCTTCTGCAAAACTCTCTTTTAGATTTATAAAACAGATTTCAATTTTTAACTATGGAATCTTTTATATCCTAGGAAGGGAAATAAAAGTTTTTAAAAAGTTCAATAATTCCCGTCTCGTTTTCTAAAACTATTTATTTAAGTCTCACTAAAAGGACGAGCATTACATCCTAGTTGTTTAGTGTCTGATGCTAAACCATCACAATGTAAGTACAAGGATCTACTCCATAAGGCACATGTTGCAGCAATGAACAACACCGATTCAGGCCAATCTTGGGAAGCTCCTCCAAATGGCTTAAAAATAATATTAAATTGGGATACTGCAATAGACAAAACTAGTAGCAAAGTTGGTAATGTGGTAGTAGTACATGATCATGAGGGACAAATTTTGGGCACTAAGAGATCTGATAGAATCAAAGTTTTGAAATTCGTTCCGTTTCGGTTGGAATTTTTCTTACCGAAACAGTAACCAACACGAGGTAGGTCGCTATTCTGTACCGACTCAAATTCCGGCCGTTCTGGTCGGAATGGACATTTTGGTCCGAAATTAAGTTGAATGCCTGAATGAAGTTGAATTAATGGTCATTTTGTAAATCAATTCAAAAATAAGAGACAAAATGGTATTTTTAAGCCCCCATTTACTACCCCATCTTCTGATCTCCCCTTTCCGAGACTCTTTCCAGAAATCTCCAAAAAGCCAAAACACTTTTTCCATCTACAACATGTCCCGTGTGTGGCACTATCACATGATTAACTGAATTATAAAATAGTTATAATAATGTCATTATTTGTTCTCTAATATTGAGTTTGTTTTTATTTTCTATTTTTTACTTTTTTCCCGAGTACTTGGTTAATGTAGACTAGAGTTTATGGACAACAATAATTGGTATACATTAATCTTATAATCTAGATTCTTATTGTCTTGTTGATGTAAATGAATGATTATTTTTTTTTAACAGTTGAATTGAGAATTTAGACAAGTTTTACATATATGTGTGTTTTTAAGACTTGTATTGATGTTACTTTATAATATAGTTTATATATATAATTTATCTATTTAATGTCTATCCTGAAACGGTACACCGAAATGTACCAGTACCAAAATATTTCGTTCCAGTACCTTAACCAGAATAGTCACCTAAACAGATTTCAAACTTTGGATAGAATCTTATATCATGATGCACTTAATTATTGTCAAATATATGGTTGCTCTAATTATTTATGGGGATATTGTTAATATTGAAGAGGAACCTATTTGTATTCTTTCTATTGTAATAAGTGAGCATGCTCAATAAAAGTTAATCTTTTTGTAAAAAAAAATTGTCCATTATTATTTCTCAAACAAAAAATTAATTTAGAAATACTTACAAAATGCCGGACAAGTAATGATGGTTAATCTCTTTAGTTTGCTTAAATAGAGCATTTTCATCTTGTAAGAGACTATGATTTTCTTATAATAATGTTTAAAACAATTTACTATGTGATAACCATTCAAAGTCTCTCTCTATGATATATCAAAGTGACATAAATTTGGTAGTTTTGTTCAATAATTTTATAAGATTAAGAAATGTTTGCTTCAAGGGAATGTGTGTAAAAAGTTCAATTGATAACAAAATTATAAAATTTAGTAAAAAGTTCAATTGAAAATAAAATTCTAAAATTTTTTTATCACTGTGATCTAGTTCAACATATCTTATGTATAAAAAGTTTTAACCAGAAGTCATCACTAATGTGATCAAGAAATCTGTAACACACCCCAATGCTTGATAAGAATATACTAAGAATCACTCACTTCGAGAGGAGTACCTCAAGCAAAGAAGAAGAATAGAAAAGAAAGCATAAAATTCTAGTAAATTTTCAATAAAAAGCATCTGAGTAGGGAAATGCTCCTTACATAGTGATTCTCGTATTGGGTCTAGCTAGACAACATGGAAGTTAAATGCAAAGGATCATTACTGGCTAAGGCCCAATATCTGTTACAACCCAAAGTAAATAAAAGCAACTAATAACATAATTGGAAAATAAACATTGGCCCATGGCCTTCTCGCTTTTAGCTCAGTTTCTTCCTTGGGCTGTGACAAACCCTTTCGTTTCAAAGCACCTTGCCTACAAGGTACTGGTATGCTTCCTTGAATACCTCACACACTCCATGAGTATCAATTTATCCGGTATAGGAAATCATCTAAATAAATTTAGTGTGTTTGGACAAGTATTGGGAGCAGAGCTTGCAGAAAAATTGTTGTAAGAAACATCTTGTGAGGGCCGCCAGCGCAAGGGGACAGACGGTCAATGAAGTTGAGTGGAAAGAAAGATAAGGGACACTCCATTAGTTTGATGAAGAAATTAGATGCGAATGCTGCAAAGTGCAACTAGTCCAACTGGAGGGCGAGCAAGCACCTTGTATAAGGCCTGGCAGATATATCCCAGCGCAATGTGGAGATGAGCGTCTCGCCTTATGGTAGACAAGCTAGAAAAGTTGTCCGTCGTGAAGGCGAGAATGAGGAGCTGAAGAGCTGGTGGCTCTAATGAGACAAGAGATGCTCGCCCAAGGCAAGCAATGGTTTAGGATAAGCTAGAGTAGACATGGGAGCTTTCTGGAACAACACGAAAAATGCTTAGAAGAGTGGCAGTGTCGTATGCAAAGAAGCCCACACTCCACCTGAAGGGCCACATCATTTGAATCTAGAGGTATGACCCAACGCCACTTGGAAGACCCTTATTGAAGGAATGACTGAGGAGTTGGTAGGCCATAAGGAAGTGCGGACCATGTCCTGGTCATTTGTCTCTGTCATCCTGCAGTATGACAGATAAGGCTAAAGGACTCCTATACAAGCATACTTGGAGTCAGAAATATGTAAGAAGGACGATTGACAGTCACACCCTATAAAAAGGAATTTGGACGTGGGACAAAATCTCACTTTTGAAATCCTAGACACTTGAGAACTCATGGAGTCGAATTCTTCAAAAGAGCAAGGAAGAAGCGGTGTAGTGAAATAACGAACCCAACGCTGTGAGGTAGGTTTGCTTCTAAGAAAATATTGGGGAATGTGGGGGTGAATATTGTATGTAAGAGGAATTTGCATGTTCTGTAACCTTCCCATTTCTGAACATGAATAAATCTGTTTTGATCATTATGTTTATCTTTTGTTCATTTCCTGTTTTCGAAGACTTTGAATATGTTTGTTGTTTTCACTGATTTATGATTAAACTATCGTCTCTGTGAAAGAGAGGGAGAGAGAGAGAGAGGGAGAGAGACATGTGTCAACAATCATAGGGTAGGATAGAGTTTCCTGGGGCATTCCTGTGAGACGTCGCCACAAGTTTCATATAGGTAGAGGGTGTCCACGTGAATAATTGGGGTGGAACAGTATCATGTTAGCCTCACTTGATAGTCGGGATGTAGAATCCCTCAACGTATCACGTGTTGGTGTTTTTGAGTTAGTTGGCCAGATAGACATTTCTCTGATGCAACATGTTGTCTCTATGTGAGAGTTTACTTGTGTTGGGGTCCAGGGGAGCTGACTTGCACCACCTCGGTCAGGTATAAGGGACTTCCTCAATTTTGAACAGTAGAGCGGCTCATCCCCTATTTGCCCATCAGGCAACGTATATCTATGTGACGAATATCTATGTGAATCTGTGTGACGATGGTTGTGCCTTTGGAACCAATATGATTTTATGGATTTGACCTATTGAAGCTAAGGGTGATTTCTCACCTAAATAATATTTGTACTTTAAAACACATTGCATAAGAAGGTAATTCCTTGAAGGGTGATTCCTCGTTATCTATATATATATATATATATAAATGTATTTCATTAAGAGGGTGATTTCTCGCCAATAATATGTATATGTGTCATTTCACTATTTACATGAAATTGTTCATGACATATTCAGGAGCATTATCTATCATTAGTAGTCTTTTTCATAACTGCCTATAACTTACATATGGTTTCATCCTTGGGACCATAGACTTTGATGCAGAGTTAGAACTAGGAGTGATACTCAAGGAAGAAGAGCCAATCTCACTCAAACCCTGAGAACAGAGGCTTTTCTCTATCATAGGAGCCATGCATCATTTTGAGTTGTACTTAATCTTTTCTAAGGAGCAACCTATTATATTTAGTCTGCCGCCCATTAGGTGATGAACAAACTATTTGGGTTGTATGTATCTCTAAGTTAATATTTATGAGGAATGAAAATAATTATTTCTATGATGCGTTTTAAATTTTTTGTACTACAAGGTCTAGTTTACTGACTAAACCTCTATTTTTTCCACTATGATTCTATATCTGAAACAACGTGCACTTCCATCTAGATGAGGTAGGCCAATTCCTGACCAAACCTTGAGTGTTGACTATTTGGCTAGCACCCTTGTCACCCCGGAACCTTGCCAAGACCTTTACACAAAGGACAAGGCATCTAGTTGGTAGTGGTAATCTTTTCCCAGGATCCATTCTTTGCAAAATGCACATATCCCTCTATGGTGCCATTCTACTAAAGATACAATCTTAAAATGCCTTAACCTGATCCCTCCATGCTTATCATCTTGAAGCCAACTTACAATAGGCACTTTGTTGCCTGAATCATTTGGTGTCTTAGGCGTCTCAACATGGAGAATTTCTTTCATCTTCTTTTGTTCTTCTTCATCTCCAAAACTAGTGTCCAAAAGAAGTACATCTTGTCCTGCAGAGACAGCTAAAATAGGAAGCTCATGCAACAGATTCCATGCTACACACTTAATTGTTTCACCAATCTCTCAGACTTTAAGACATCTACCAGTTTCAACTTCCCAGATTCGCATAGTTCCATCAAGAGAACCTGAAGCAACCCATTGCCCAAAAGCTTCGATGGAAATTGACAGCAGACATCCTTATTACCTTTGTACTCAAGACATCCTTGTTACCTTTGTACTCAAGATGACATGTTATGGGGTAAGACTTAAGATCTTTCCTACTTGGGAACTTGACCTTCAAGGATTTACGATCAATATTAATACATTTTTTTACAGACTCATGAGCACAAATATAGGTCCAAACAACGTTAAAAAATGTCCTTAACATCATTATCATATGTTGAGATACTTCTCAAAGACATATACCTTCTAGGTAGAAACTTCGACCGATGTTCCTCGTAAATCAGTTGATAAGAATTAATTTCTTCTTGTGTTGGGATTTATTCCAAAGAAGGCTTGTACGATCCCTCATGGCCTGGCAATTTTGTCTTCAATGCAGGAATTTAGGCTAAATGATTAGCCTTTTCTGTTGAGCTGGAATCATATCCCCACCACAAATATAAATGTTGTTCTTCCTTTGTCTTGTCAAACCTAATTACACCAATTTCCCTAACAAGCTTAACAACCTTCTTACTTTCCCATTTTGAAGGAATGAATCGCCTATTCGGTTCCGGAGCATTTGAGAGTGGGTGCTTGGCATCATCCCATTTAAACCACTCAATATAAGGCGCCTAAGGATCAAAGTCAACATGTGGTGCCTTCCCTTTTGAGTAATCTGCGAACAAAAGCCTCAGATCTTTTCGCGTCACCTTTACTTCCTCATCATTGAGCCAATTTTTGGAGTCATCAGCACTCACAAGAAACAAATCCAATTTATCTTTAGTTCTTTCTTCTTAACCTTCTTCCCAACAAGGTCATATCCAATATGGGCCTCGTCCAAGCCATTGTCATCATCTGAGTTGGCAATGCCCTAATCTCCAGATGATCCGAGTCACCAGCCTCTAAGAAATCCGGGAAGGGGGGATATCTTCACTCGGTTCCCTCTCTTAATAATTTCATCAAACGACTTCTTTGCTCTAACCAAATCTCCAACCACATTTGGGATATCCCTATAGACTCTGCTTCCTGTCATAAAGACCCTACTTAAGCTTATGTAATTCCGATTATGCCACTGAAAGGCCCGACCAAAGATGGATTATCGACGAACACGAGCGTTTTGAGAATGGACAAGAAACTCGACAAAGCGACATGAGAGAATGAAACACCCTGCATTGCCCTGTTGAAGCATTTATAGAAAAAGAGCTTGCAGAGAAACTTAAGGAGGTGAAGAAGAGTTGGTTGAGGGCAGAGAACTTTGGGGAGCAAGGCGGGTTGGGAGCGCAGTCCGAGAAGTACCGAAGGTGAGCTTGGTGGCATGGACCGTTTCGTTGGCCTCGTCTACATTGTCAGAGAAGTAGTCACGGATGACACCGTGCGGGGCGGTGGAGCACAAATCGTCGGAGAAGAGGGAGCATCAAGCGATGGTGAGGTTGATGGAGTGGTGGACCTTGTAGGCATCGTCTTGCTCAGTCGGGTTCAATAGAGGTTGCTGCTGATGCGAAACAATGACGAGGGATAATAGTGTCGAAAGGAAGACAAGGGAAAACCAAAAACTAAAAGGAATGGAGAGTGGATTAAGCTTCTAAGAATGAGTTTTCGTGGTGAAAACAGAGAGTTGTAGAAGCGTTGGCGGTCATGGAAGAGAAAGGAGGGTGAGGAGCACAGGCAATGAAAATCGACACCACCAGGGTCAAACTCCCATATGGTGCTATGGATATCAATTTCCTCTGCCTCCCAATCAACTATGGATGAACATCCAGGTCCCTTGAGGAAAAAGCCAGTGGTGGAACCAAGGCTTAATTAGCGGCTGGGGTCGCTTGAGAAAGGATTGTTGATGCGCTTGCGGTGGGTTTTGGGGATTGGGTACTGGGGACTGGGGCTTGAGGGGTTGAGAGTAAATGTTGGGGGTTGGGTGGTGGAGAAGGAGGTCCTGTAGAAAAGAGTTACAGATTCAGCAAAGTGGTTCAGGATGGTGATGCTGGCTTGGGTGTATGGCCACTGCTCGTTCTTCGTCTTCCTGCATCGCACAAACCTGGTGCTCCAAATGGGGTTAATTATTCTTTAAAGTTGTTCTTGAAATCATTTCTACGCTGCTGGAAAACCTTATGATTTTGCTGTGTTCGTTCTACTAGCTCCCTGATTCTCTGGCTTGATGCAAGAATTTCTTCCATGGATTGATAGCATAGACTGGTGTCGCTCTGAGACTGGTGGTGATAAAATCGTGATAGTTAATGAATGTTGGCATGACCTTCTCACTCATAGCTTAGTTTCTTCCTTGGGATGTGATAAAATCGTGATAGTTAATGAATTTATTAAATAAGATTCTCAATTTTATTATTGATTATAAACAAAAGGATTATTATTTACTAACAATCATAATTTAAATCTTCAACGTAAATGCTAGTTTCGCTATCTTTACATAAATAATATTCATAATGCCTTTAAGACTACTTATAAATTTATAATTCATCATATGATATACAAAGAAATAAAAGCATATGCCTATTGACTAAACACTCATCTCAGAAAAATTAACAAATTTATTAAAATAATGCACAAGTCTAATTGTTTTTAAAGTATAATACATACACACTTAGATGCATTTAGTGAAACTAAAGCACACAATTATTGATGGGTTATACTTAATACATACATATTATATATATATATGTAATTTCTATAAAATACTATCACACAAACTTGTTTATCATATTTCAAGTGAATCATTTTAATTTATTAAACAATCAACAAATTAAATTGGG
>QEOW01002359.1:16525-40987 GCA_003123825.1 Juglans hindsii
TATATATATATATATGGACCCACTCACTCAAGCACGATCAAGCCAAAAACTATGGCCCGTGCATCCGGATTAGTCGGAACTTTGTTCCTAGATACCCCGTGCCAATAAAGAAAGGTGAAAGCTGTCAATTTACATTTTCCAAAAAGCACAAATATTCTTGGCACATGATTTGCTACACCATCAGGAAGAGTTTTTTTACAGCTTTGTCATGTTGAAAAATCATCAAGTGTCACTATGGGCAACTGTGTTATTGACCACCTATTGACACAATCAGTTTTTGCTACGTAAAAAGAGCAGAAAGGGCCATCGGATGTGGCTTCCCTGCCTGGGCATGACCATAGTACCCACCTTAATTATGGGGAACCAAATAGGAGGGGCCTAGATGGTGAGATCTAGTATGCCTTTGAACAAGGACTATCAAACTCCCAATCAAATTCTGGTGGGTTGGTCTTTCGGGACTTGGAGGCGTTTAACTTTGCACTTCTAGCCAAGCAAGGCTGGTGGCTGCAACAACACCAGAATTTTCTTTTTTATGCTATTTTCAAGGCCAAATATTTCCCGAATTGTAATTTTTTATCGTCTATTATGGGCTCTAATCCTTCTTATTTGTGGCGGAATATGTGTGAATCTAATTTTTTTTTTTTTTTTTTTTATAAGTAAAAATTTTATTCAATCTGGCTATTTGTGGTCGTATTGTACGAGGGGACCAGGTACGTATTTGGTCAGATAATTGGCTGCCTAACTCACCAAATACGAAAGCCATTATTGATCCAATGTTCTTGCTACTGATGCATGTGTTCACGAATTAATGGATACTCCACAGCTAGGTAGATGGAATTCATATTTGGTAAATCAAGTATTCCTTCCTTTTGCGGCCTCAGACATACTTAATATTCCCTTATTTCCTCATTGGAATGTTGATAAGCTAGTATAGGTTTGTACACGTGATGGCCTATTCAGTGTAAAGTCAGCTTATCACTTAGTGCTCCATTTAAGATATGTGAATGAAGCTGAGACTAGTTTACATGATGATTCATTTAGATTATTTTGGAAAAATATTTGACATCTGCAATTACCAAATAAAGTTAAAAGTTTTCTATGGAGGGCTTGTAATGATGGTTTACCCACAAAGTGCCAACTTTCTCATCACAAGATATTTGCTTCTGGTACATGCGATTTCTGTCATGCAGCTAATGAAGATATTTTCCATGCATTATGTAAATGTCATAGCATTTCTCAAATCTGGGCTAAATACTTTGAAAAGGATATGAATCTATTGGAATTGCATTCTCGGTTTTATAATGTGGTTTGGGAAGTGATGGAACTTCATGATCCCCATATTTTTTCACTGTTTGTGATCATTGTTTGGCGTGTTTGGAAGTTTAGGAATTTTAGAATATTCCATAATAGTGAAGCTTCTGTTTTTGAGTTGTGGGAAACTGTTTTTCCTATGTCGAAAGTTATCTATTGGTTCGGCAATGTCAGTAAGTCAATCAGCGATTATCTACATTGTGTTGGAAGCCTCTGCCATGTGGGCAGTGGAAATTGAACTTCGATGGGGCTGTCTTTAGTCAACTGCATCAGTCTAGGGTGGGTGCAATATTGCGGGATGAAAATGGCAATATGATTATGGCCATGTCAAGGAAGGAAGAAGCATTTATTTGGTGGAGGATATTGAGGCGCTTGCGGCCTCAAGGCCTTTACAGATTATTCACCATATGGGGATCTCTCACTTGATACTTGAGGGGGATTCTCTTGTAGTTGTTGAAGCTATTCAGTCAAGCCAAGAACAAGAGTTTAGATAGAGCCCTATGATTCAGGAAATTCAACTCTTATTATCTCATTTCCAGTCTTTTGAAGTGCTTCATGTTGGCCATCACGGAAATGAGGTAGTGCATACCTTGGCCCGAAATGCACGTTTTGTGGGTGATACCCTTCAATGGTCGTCCACTCCACCTGACTTTATTCTAACTTGTTTAGCAGTGGATGCAGTGGCATGTTTTGCTGTGTAATTTTAAGGCTTGTCAGCGTTTGTAAGGATATGACTTTCATTGTATCTGCGTCTTACTATTGAATGAAGCAATATTTGATTCTCCAAAAAAAAAAAAAAAAAAAAAAGGGAGACCATGCCCAGTGAAAGACAATATGCCAACAAATTTACTGAAGCAATTAGTGGGTAAGGAATTGGGTAACAAGTTTTCAACTCACGGTTCCCTGTCTCAGTCCTGGGAACTCTCATATACACAACTGCTCAAAGTTTTCCAATTTCACATGAATGCCTCAGTTATTACACACATCGAATTGTCGACGGAAATGCTAAGCATCTTGTATTACGCAAAATATTCTCACTTTAATGTTAAAAAAAAAAGAGAGAGAGAGAGAGAGAGACAAAACAAACATAGATAGAACAGACTCTTGAAGTAAAAATCATACCTTTTGATCACAAACCACCTCTCAGGAAACTGAAGCACAATGTGATGAGGGCCAAGGCCATAGTGAGATTGTGTTCGAATATTAGAACAAATCATAAACACTAAACCGAGAGAGAGAGAGTGATGCGAGTTTAAGGAAAGCGAGAGTTTGGGTGGTGGAGAGACCGAGCGCAGAGTGATGCACGAATTATGAGGGAAGTAGGCAAGAGAGATGGAGAGATGCTTTTGGGTACCCGAGGCGTAAGTTTGGTTTGAAAACGAAACACAGACCTTCTGTCTTATAAACGGAAAAACAAAAACAACGAACACACAAAAGAAAAACTCTCCCTGCGTCTTTGTCGTCCCTGGTTTGAGGTTATGAATTTTAACTCTCTTCCTTGCACGTTGTTCTACACCTCCCAACCAGAATGGACTGCCTCTTAAAAGCTCTGCATTTATGCATGCATCTGCATTTAGAGCAATGTATTTATTTTAGGACTTTTTATGTTTTTGTTTTTCAAATAATGGATTAAAATGAATTATAATCGCATTACATAAATCCAGTTTAGACTCGGTACTTACCTTTAATTTTTTTTTTTTTTTTTTTTTTTTTTTTTGTTCACCACAAATGACAGAAAATGTTTTATACCCTGAAAAACTCACATTTGCATATGAATGAAGCTCATAAGGCATTTACATTAACATGATTACAAATATTAATTGTTAGTAAAAAGGTCAAAAGAGATTGGACATACGCTCCACTTTCTACCATTCTGGTGTTGGTAGAGTTAAAAGATTAGAATCGTTAGACCATGATAGATCCATCCTGAAAGAGCAATTCTGGAATCAACGCCTGATCCTGCATACCAGACAGAGCATTGGCCAAATTTAAAGTTTGGCTAGAATCTTAATTTTTAATTATAATATTAATTTTTGACTAGGTGAGTCGACATTAAACTAGCAATTATAAAGTTAAAATAATAATATAATATTTTTTTTATTTTTACAAATATAATTTATATATTTCTTAGATCTTTATACTTTGTAAAAATAATGTGTCTACTATATCAATCAATAGAAATAATATGCATATCATGCATGTTTTACCATTCAAAGAGAGAGGGAAGTGATGAAATAATTAAAAATTACTTTTCATTATGAATAGTAGCTAGCCATGTTTAGAGATGACTTAAGATTTACTATTCATCAAGTCTTAAGTTTTGGACCATTGACTAGTCCAATGTGAAGGCTTTTTCTCACATCTAGCTAAAGTTTAGACTTGCATTGGCATTTGGCTAGTCCATTACCAATACTACATCCCTTTTTAACATGTTTTCAAATAAATTTGCATATTCAAGGAAATGCTTAAGCCACCAACAATTTCTGTCAAGAGTTTCTGCCGATTTGGGTTTTTTTTTTTTTTTTTTTTTCCTTTTTTGGGTTAAGGAATTGTTTTGTAATGAGTTTGTAATTTTTTTTTAATGTTTAAAATGATTTAAAAATACTTGAAAAAAAAACACACAAAATAAAAAAGTGAATTTTACAATTATGGGTGGAAACTCTCGAGACCATCTCTGGATGGCCGTAACAGTAGTTCCCTCTATTCAAACTCAAGTTAGAAGTTTAAAACTGTAATCTCTCTTCTTTTAATTTTACATGGAAAATGTGAGGAAAAAAAAAAAGACCCTTCAAGTAAATTGGCCATTGTACATAAAATTTATATTTCTAAATTCTTGATCGGATCCTAAGACATTTATAGCTATTCGAATGAACTTCTCGGGCAATCTTAAATGCTCAATATCCCAAGACATTGACGAGACTGACTTTATTTGTCTTAAATCTCTCTCATTCAAAAAAATAAAAAATATATATATAGAAATAATATAAAATTAATAAAATTAAAGAAAAATTGATACTTTTTATAAGTAAAAGAGTAATAAAAATCACATAAAAATAACACTTATCAAATTGTTTATTTTATTTTATATGAAAATTTAAAAAAATTGTAATGATTAGATAAGATGAAATCAAATGAGAAGAGATGAGTGTGTTGTGGAAACAAATGAGGCCTTAAAATTCTTGAGTAACGCTGGTTTGGGGCACAAGACAAAATACAAAATTCTATTCTCATCTCATCATTACACATTTTTCAAATTCTCATACAAAATATAGTAAATAATTCAACTTTTTCAAATCCCAAAACAATAATAATATTAAAACATAATATTTTAAACTTTCAAATAAAATACAAAATTCTCATATTACCCCCCAAACGTACTACTTTTTTGTATAAAAAAATAAACTATGAAGCCAGATCAACGAGAGAGGATGAGATCTGAAAAGGCCAGAAAACTTTATCCCTCGGTAGGCGAGGAGACCCAACCACAACTAGTCTAAACGACCAACTTAAGCAACCAGTCTAAGCGACATCATGGGCAACAACTAGAAAATGCGAGCAGTTTTATCGCTCAGTAAGTTGGCGAGAGGGTTCTATCATCCCAGTCGAAAGTCTTTCCTCTCAGTGGGCAAGGAGATCAATTATATTCAGTGCACACGGTACTACCCGGTGGGACCCTTCCAAGTTTCGCAATCAGTCTGCTGACCACCAAATCCTCCTGAACTCCACAAATCAAGCCGCTTATCACTGAATCTTTCATTTTAGATAATTCCATTATTTTTGAGTTAATTTTCTTTTATGTTAACATTTATCTTTAAAAACTATTTTTCAGATCTTTAGACAAGATTGTAACAATATTTATCGTATTTCCGAATTTGAATTTTGACATATATTTAATTCCGGCTTGTAGGATAAATAGGATCGAGAAAGCCTGAGTCTTAGAGTGCAATAGTCCAGAGTCCAGTTTCCAGTTTCTGAGTTTAGTTTTTATGTTTTAACTTTCTTTCAAATAGGCGAATCTGGAGAGCAGAAGCAGAAGTTGCATACTTCATCAACCGACTCCAACGAAAAACATTAGTTTTATTCTTTTTCTTCCCAATTTCATTATGAGCTAATTTTATTTTCTAGAGTTTTGATGTAGTCTAGCATTGAACACACAATTTACATTAAAAGTTATTTTATTTTCAATTTTACAATGATTGAGTGGTTATTCATTGCTCTTAATGCTTGTAATTTTCTAGTTAATTATTGTTTGATATATTGAATCCCAATGAGACCGAGAGGTGATTTGTGATTAGAGCTCTAGGATTAAACATCATTAGTTGAGCAAAAGTAAAGATACTTTATCGCGATTAATGTGATTTTCAGAAAAAATCTAAAGAACTTAATGAGTTTCCAATTAATTAAATTCACATAGAGATATAGAGTTATTAGTCGAAGATATTTTTAATATTATTCGAGAGAAGATATTGAATAGTTAAATGATTTTTATCATCAACTTGGGATAATTAGAATTCTATAACAAGCAATAATAAATTGTGTGGATGTGCCAGGTGAAATCAAACGTTCTATATTTATTCTTATTATATTTACAATCTTAGCTTTTATGATCTTTTATTCTTAAATTTATTTTTGTTAAGTATTTCAATTTAATTTAGATAATTAATTTAGAATGGCCAGACAAATTACCCACAATACAATGATTCTCAGAATATTTTCCAATGTCCACGCCATGTTCACCCCACCTGTGATTCATTCGTTAAAATTTGGTGACACTTATTTGTCTGTCACTTTGAACTCTAAAGCAAATTTGGTAGGGCAAGGAGGGGTCTTAACTCGAAATGGGTTCGACTATAAGGCTCATACTTTCAAAGTGGGGCTATGTTGGATTGGGCTAATTAGGAAATTGAACCATTGAATCTCGCATTAGACATTTGAATTGAGCAATAAAAACCCCCAATTTACTAAGCCTATTCATCTGCTTACTCAAAGTTCAAATCAGAGAATAACAAATTTTACTGGATTTTTTCCATTGCAAATTGGTTATAAGGTAGTACTGGTTGGTGTCCTTCGTCTACAAGTAATGATGGTAAAAATCTTGTACATTTAAAATTGTGAAACCTCTTGGAGAATGCTGCAATCGGTTCAATTCAGTTCGATTTTAAATTTGCTAACGGATAAAATCAAACTAAACAATTTTGTTATAGTCAACCAAAATCAGATATCAATAATAAAGTGATACTAAGTTGATGATAGGAAAAATAATCATGAATCCCATCTCTTTAATATTATATTCATTGAAATTCCAAGTTTTGATATCCCATCTTCCATATCATATAACAGTCACAAAACATCTTGACAATGTCTAAAATTGCTAGCGAATCAAGTATTATAAAAATAAAAATTATATCGGTCTAAGGTATATAAATGAGTTATTTTATTTTATTTTAAGTTTTATATCACTTTTGATCTTAACTTTAAAATTGGTTCATCTTAAGGTTTATTTTGTGAAATGAATAGGAGAAGTAGGTAACGTATTGTTTAGAGCATTAGTATTGGTCTATGCATATGCAAAATCACCTCTTTTACATATTCACTTTGCCATTCAAGCAAAATTTTCACATTGGCTTATGCATATTTGAGACAAAATAATAATAAAATATTATTATTAATTTTTTGCTAAAATAAGTTTTTTTATCTATATTTTACAATTAGCATCCACTACATACATTTGACATTAATAATACAAATGCAATAATAAAAAATATAATTTTTTTATATATTATATTAAAAATATAATAAAATGAAAAAATATATATATATAATATATTATAATAATAAAATGAATGTACAAGTGAAGATTTGTTGTGTTGTTAAGGAGGGAGAAAATAAAAAAATTGTGAGAGAGAGAGTGGGAGAAGAGAGAAATAATGATTAAAATATGATTTGTAACGTGAATAGTGGTTATCCAAATTTGGATAAGCACTTTTCATAGGTAGCTAAATATTTAGATATGTATAAGTCAATGTAGAGGATTTTAGGGTCATATTATGCAAATATGATTTTGCATATGCATAGACCAATACTAAGAGCATTAGCATTGGTCTATGCATATGCATATGTAAAATCACCTCTTTTGCATATCCACTTTGTCATTCAAACAAAATTTCTACATTGGCTTATGCATATTTGAGACAAAATAATAATAAAATATTATTATTTATTATTATTAATTTTTTGCTAAAATCAATTTTTTTATATATATTTTATAATTAGCATCCACTCATACATTTAACATTAATAATACAAATGCAATAATAAAAAATATAATTTTTTTATATATTATATTAAAAATATAATAAAATGAAAAAAATATATATAATATATTATAATAATAAAATGAATGTGCAAGTGAAGGTTTGTTGTGTTGTTGAAGGAGGGAAAAAAAGAAAGGATTGTGAGAGAAAGAGTGGGAGGAGAGAGAAACAATTATTAAAATATTATTTATAGGGTGAATAATAGTTATTTAAATTTAGATAAGTATTGTTCATAAGTAGCTAAATATTTAGATATACATAAATTAATATGAAAAATTTTAAATTCATATTATGTAAATATAATTTTATATATGCATATATATATATATATATATAGATCAATACTAATACTCTAACGTGAGTCGTAGATTGTAATGCACGACCGAATGATATTGAGTGGCCCAATCCAAACGATTCATCCTCTGACCAAACCAAACACCATAATAATGATTTTGACTTTGGGAGTCGCTTCCTCCTCGTTATTCCAACTTCCACTCCCCAACTATAAGCATTAACGAAATTAGTCAAGTCAAGGAGACACTTTCAAACAAATCCAACTCTCTCTCACTCCGTTCTTCGATCTTCGCCTTCTAGACTGCAATGACCTTTCATGACGTCTCTGTTCAACCACAATAATTTCCCATACTGCCTCTTCAGGTAATATATAGCCCTCCTCCACTCTCTGGGTTTCTTTATCTCTGTGTGCCCGAGTCTGCGTCGATCTGATATATTCCGAAACAGTGACGCATTGGTAATCCCAAGTGAGAGAAAGAATAAGAGGAATGTGGGATTGTTTTCAGCAGCTTGCTTCTGGACCTTCTTATCAGGAGTTCCTCAAGGTTCTCGAGGCTGATATTCAGCAAGCTAATGTGCTGTGAGCTCTCTCTCTCTCTCTCTCGGTGTTTTGTTTTAATCAGCTGTTTAAGTTTAATGATGAAAATGTGGTTTTTTGACATGCGAATTTAATTGTGTTTCTACAAAATTTAGTAATGGGCTTCTGGTACTAATGTGCCTTTCAGACGAATTGATTGTGGTTCTTGATGGGAATTTTTAAGTTTGCCTTTTTTTTTTTTTTCAGTCCTAGTTTGGATATTCAAGCCTATGTTTGGATAGTGAGGTATGGGAGAGATTTGTGAATAGTAATAAAAAGTTTGCGATAAATTATAAATAAAATATTGAATAGTAAGAAATAGTGGTTAAAAAGTAGTTAAAATGAGGTAAAAAGTAATGATAAAATATTGAATTGTGGTCAGATCACTCCACTACCAAAATACAAGTTAACCAAGTCGATTTTAATTTTAATGACAGTAATTGGAAATGCCGTTTAGAAAGACTACAACTCTAACTGAACTATAGGATTGGCTGTGATTTTGTTGTTGGTTTTGATGGCTTGAATTGAGTGGTGTGTGGTACTTAAAAATTCTCACTTATATTGCTATGTTTTGGAGTAGACATTTCAGGGAGATGTTGTCAAGCTTGATGAAATTTAAATCAAGTTGCAGCTGTGATGACAAAGTTGAAAGACTTTAAGGGTGTAGATTTGTTGAATGCTGACTCAAATTCATATTTGGATGAGAATTCTACTCGAATATCCTTGAAGGAATGGATTTCAGCACTCAAATAGTTTGATATACATTGCAAGCATTAAAGACAGACAAATTCTTGTTTGGTGAAAGAAATATGAATTAAAAACTTGAGTCTTAGGTATTCCATGCCCAAAAATGAATAAAAAATTGAAGTCTTAAGTAAAACAATCTGGGATTTGCATGAAATATGCAATGTCAGTTATGATTGTCTTGCTAGACCATACCCACTTCAAATTTAAGTTTACTATAAATTTATAGATGCATTCATGGTTTGCCTTCATCTTGATAAGAGGATATGTAGATAAGAGGATATTTATATCAGTCTGAATTAATATGTATGCAGGGCTGCTTCAGTTCCAAGAGGCAAGGGTGGCGCCTGTTTTCATCTGAAATTGGCTTACGATCACTTGGCACCCATTTTTCTGTTTCTGCTTCAATGGATTGATTGCTCATGTACATGTCTACTTTCAAGTTATTTAAACCTTTTTCACATAGTTGTATATAAGGTTAGTTTCTATTTGTGTACTTATGAGATACAATGCAAGTCTGAATATAAGATGGTTCCCATTTTTTTGAAGTTTGCCTCATATGCTTGTAAATTTCTTTCTTATTTAGGTGCGCACAGATGGGAAGCAAAATCTCTCTTCATTTGGAAGGAAAGCTACAATTGGAGAATTCTATTGTATGTAAACAATGTTAAACTTCATCGAAAGGGTATAATTAGACCATGAGTATAATTAGCTTACTATGATTATAATTTTATTCAGCGAAAGGATACATTCAGTTTTTCAAAATTTTAAAAATAGAAATATTTGAGTAGAATGATGTAATATTCATGTGTTGTGCTGATTCTTCACTTACTGATTATACTCTTACTGCAGCTGTTATATTACCCTCTCTTCAGTGTCTCCACAATGACTCATTAGACTTTAAAACTACTGGAGGTGAATTTCATGGCTTGGGGATGGCAGTCAGAAAGATATCAGAGGATAAGTGGAAGAAGCTTTCAGATGTAGTAGATTTGGAGAGAGAAGATGAGTGTGGGATCTGTTTGGAGCCATGCACCAAAATAGTTTTGCCGAACTGCTGTCATGCCATGTGCATCAATTGCTACCATGACTGGTATTCTCCCATCTCATTTTCCTCCTTTGCTTGCCATTGTATTTCACTGCCAATTTGTAATGATGGAGAGTAGCTGTGATTCTTAAGTTGCAGTCTTCGTTTGCTTTTGTATTTCAAAGGAACACAAGGTCAGAATCTTGCCCATTTTGCCGGGGAACTTTAAAGAGAGTGAATTCAGGAGACTTATGGGTTTTGACATGCAGTAATGATGTGGTAGATACTCACACATTAGTGAAGGAGGATATATTACGGTTCCATCTCTTCATAAACAGCCTGCCTATGGATATCCCAGATACTATGTTTTTAATGTATTACGTGTTTTTATTTTAATCTAACAGAATAATGATGTACAGGAAGAGGGAAGAGTAGCATTGCTCTTTCCATGTGTTGCGATGTATTTTACTCTGTTGATCTCTTGCAATATAGGGAGAAGGTCGCGTGCATAGCTAAAACAATGTTTGCGTTTTGAGAAATACAAAATCTCTGACACAAAAATCCAACATCATCGGTTGTATGGGATGGAAAATTTGGAGTCCATGACCTCTACCAAACTTTTATCATCCAATTTTATCAAATCATTGATAAATAAGTGGAAAATAACAGATGATAAAATGATGGAGAAAGGATAGCATATCTTTGTTTAAATGATGTAAAAGGATAGCATATCTTTGTTTAAATGATGTCTTGTTCGAAGGTGATGGTTGGGCATCCTAAATGCAACCAAATGTCCTGGGAAAAGGGAAAAAAAAAGTGCAAATTAAGGACTCGTTGCATTATACTGAAACATGACAGAAATCCAGCATTCCTCATCAATAATCATAATCATTTCCTATTAGGGTTGATTTTTGGAAGCATATTTTCTTATGTACATTGTCCTTCATGCTGAAGTATCTAAAGAAAGCATGTCAATTTTAATCTAAAATGAAGTACCCTGAGTCTACCGAATGAAACCAGCCAACTTGTTACCTAATTACCTCTTCTGATGGTTAGCAACAGTTAATGCAAGCCAAAAGCATAAAACATACGAGTGTTAAAATTCACAGAACACAACCTCCATCTTTCACATTAGCAGCTAGAATGCTCCTATTGTCTTGCCTAGAGATGTAGTCTAGATAAAATTTTAGCTTTAAACTGCCTTCCGTTTTCAGATGACCTCTTCACCTACCCATTTACCATCGCTGTCAGGTTCCATTTTTGTCTTGTGCTTCTGTTCTGCTGCATTCTTTAAATTCTATATCCAGCAGTCCATATCCTGCAACCTATCTTGAACAGTGTATGCACTGGTTGTTTCCCTGACTTATCTAATCGTTACAATTTTTCAAACTCTCACAAAAAATATAATAAACAATTCAACGTTTTCAAATCTCAAAATAAAAATTATATTTTAACAATATTTTTTATTCAACTTTCAACATTCATCTCATCTGTGTAACCAAACGAGGAGATTTTTGCATATCCCATGCAGAACCTGTGTATGAGTCCCTGTTTGCCAATCATTTTCCTGAAATAATTCCACCTCATTTAATTGCCTTTCTTAAGCATTCAATACTACTTTCGTACCACTTATTGAACCTAGTGAATTTTGAAGCATGGGAGCTCACACAAGACAGTTTTTCTACTGACCGTTCGCGTATAACATCACCAGAAGCAGCTTTGCTTGCAGAGCTCCTTATGGGATTGCCAAGGCTCTGAGAACTCCCATTTTATGCCAAAACCATCACCAGCAATCACATCTCCCTTTAATTGATGTAAAGGAATATGGAAGAGAGTTTTCCTACTAAAAGTACCACTGGGTATAAAGACTGTTTCTTGGAGACCAGATTACTTCTCTGCTCAAGTTTGGACCAGCTATCACTTAATGCCTCAGTATCTACATTTGAGGAACCTTCAAATTATCTACACCTGAGGCACCTTAAACTAGCCAAACTGGAGTGTTTCGAAACCACATATAAGATAGCCAAGGAGACTCCNTATGGGATTGCCAAGGCTCTGAGAACTCCCATTTTATGCCAAAACCATCACCAGCAATCACATCTCCCTTTAATTGATGTAAAGGAATATGGAAGAGAGTTTTCCTGCTAAAAGTACCACTGGGTATAAAGACTGTTTCTTGGAGACCAGATTACTTCTCTGCTCAAGTTTGGACCAGCTATCACTTAATGCCTCAGTATCTACATTTGAGGAATCTTCAAATTATCTACACCTGAGGCACCTTAAACTAGCTAAACTGGAGTGTTTCGAAACCACATATAAGATAGCCAAGGAGACTCCTAATGATCTCACCAATCTTTAAACAGTATTGCAGATTCAAAGGGTATGATATGATATGCATAGACATGCTCTACTGCAAATCATTTCAAATATTATAAAGCCCCACAAAACAATTCCACAGAAGTGCATCCTACAAATACATGACCAGAACTACCAATTATCCCTGCAAGAACAAAGACCATCCCTGAAGTGATGGAAGCGGCTAGAATCTCTTACAACGATCTCCCGCCCAACAATCTTAGCTATGAGCTTAATGGCAGAATGGCAGTCACCACATACACGAAGATTCTTCATTAACATTATTGTACTCCCCTCTACAGTACTAATCAACCCAAATCCAATGGCTAGCCTTTCGCTATGATAAGACAGCATCTCTTCCTTTTGTTCAACCTCAACATCATGCAAAGCAAACTGTTGATCGGGAACATAACCAAATTCCTTCATCTTTCCTCCCAACCAGTCAAGCTTTTCATATATTTTTTTGCTGAGTGGGTGGGACCTATCTCCAGAAAGAAATTTATGCCTCAGTCCCTTAAGAATAACCCAACTGGATCCTGGTTCTTTTATGATCCCACTATGTTTCATCTTCCCCCGTATCCTGGAGACATCACCCCATCTATTTGCAGATGCATATAAATTAGATAATAACACATATGCTGCACTACAATTTGGTTCTAAATCAAAAAGGCATTTTGCAGCTCTTTCAGCCACATTCAAGTTAGAATGCATCCTACAAGCACTAAGCAAAGCTAGCCATACCGTGGAATTTGCATCCATAGGCATGCGTCTTATTAACTCCTCTGCTTCTTCCAACTCACCACATCGACCTAGGACATCAACCATACATGCATAGTGTTCAAGCTTCATCTCAATATGTTTACCTTCACTGAAATATTTGAAAACACATCTCCCTTTCTGTAACATCCTGGAATGGCTACATGCAGAAAGCAAACCAGTGAATGTGATTTCATCCGGGTCCACCCCCATACGTATCATGTGGCTAAAGAGAGTCAGAGCCCAGAAGCCACACCCATGTTGTGCACAACCAACAATAATTGAGTTCCATGAGACAATATTCTTGTTACGAATTCTTTTGAATACAGCTAAGCCATCATTTATATTTCCACATTTAGTATACATGACAATGTTAGAATTACCCACGAAGACATCAGTCTCTAAACCTAGCTTAACAGCTATTGCATGGACCTCTTTGCCCCTATCAAGAGCCTCTAATCCACAACAAGAATTCAAAGCACTGGTGAAAGAAGATTGATTAGGAAGGACACCCATCTTTATCATGTCCCCAAAAACCGTCAATGCATCCTGATACTTACCATTTGAACCATATCCGGTTACAAGAGCTGTCCATACAACTACATTTTTATGCATTACCTCATTGAAAGCCTTACCAGCATTCTCTGTTTGCTTGCAATTTGCATAAAATGTTATAAGTGAAGCAGATATAAATTCATCAAAGCAGTACCCTAACTTAATATTTTGTCCATGAATCTGAACACCTAGATGTAGAGCTAGTATATTTGCACAAGCTGATAACACACAAACCAACGTGGTCACAGTGGGCTCAACACCAGAACCTACCATCTGCCTAAAAAGACACAAAGCTTCAATGCCCTTCCCATTCTGATCAAGCCCACTAATCATCGAAGTCCATGATATCACATTACGAAAAGGCATCTTGTCAAATAATCTCATAGCATCGTCAACTCTACCGCTACCACAATACCCATAAAGCATTGAATTCCACGCTGCCACATCCCTCACCGGCATCTCCCAAAAAAAGCGCTCAGCCATCTCAACTCTCCCGAACTGACAGAACCCATTCACCATAGTGGTCCAAGAAACGACATTCCTTTCAGGCATTTCACCAAAAAGCTTCACGGCCATACTCAAATCCCCACAATCCAAACACCCTTTAACTATCGAATTCCAACAAACAACGTCTTTATCCGGGATTTCGTAAAACAGTTTCAAGGCATCGTGGAGTCTATCATTTCTGGCATAACCGTTGATCATCATGGTGCATAGAGTCGCATCGAGAACGGGGATGTTATCGAGGAGCGCTCGAGCTGCGTCTAATCTGTGGTTCTTTAGGTGAGCAGACAACAATGATTTGTGAGAGGGAGTGCTTGAGTTGGCGTAATCGACCATGCCCAGGAAGCATCCGGAGAAATTAGAGCGTGGAACAGATGACGAAAAGGAAGCGAGGGGAAATACAAAATTACGGAAAGTAGGGCGAAACCTTAGCATCGTATTCGCTNAAAAAAAAAAAAAAAAACTATAAACCATAGGTTTGAGCACATATTCTTAGCTTAGCTAAGAGAGGACCACATAAAGTGGTTTGAAATGATCTAACTATTAGATCAATCGGTTGTGGCATTAAAGATTTAAACCACTACCAGTAAAAAGACACTACAATTAGCAAGGGGCCTATTTTCGTCCCTGCTACCTGACTCCGTCTTATGTGGACGAGCAGCCTCGTCCGGCTAGATTGACTGGCAGATTAGCCAACAGGCCATCTAACCACCCGAGATAGAGATCGTGAGAGTGACTGAGAGCAAAACAGAAATGGAGGTCCAAACTCGTAACCCAAATCCAACAAAACACTGCGCTAATCTAACAATGTCAAATCATCCAACAAAAATATACCAAGTGAAAGCAACAAATAATCAACCAACCAAAATCAAATGAAAATCCAACAAAAAATTGAACAAAAATCGATTTGATACTAGAGAACATCATGAGGTCATGAGTCTCTAGTTTGCAACCACGTCGTGTGGTCGTGGATCTCTGAGTCGTCACAAGAACAAGAAGATGGGATGTGGATATGATTGGTTAAAAAAATTTTCCTACCATGTTCGCATGCCCGGTAAATCAGGCGAATTATCTACCCCCTACCACACGAGCCAAGAGGGATGCATGACTTGGCCGGGGGACGGACCCCCATTACCCAGGCCTAACTGTGAGAAATGGCGGGGGCAACTTGGGATAGAAACATAAATTAGGATTTTTTTTTTATATGTAGGTGGGGCAGGTGGACATGTGGATATCCTTGGTTAAAATTTTTTTCCTACCATGTTTGTCTGCCTAGTAAATCGGGTGAATTATCTACTCCCTACCACATGAGCCAAGAGGGATGCACGATTTGCCCAAGACCCCCCCATTGCCCAAGCCTAACTATGAGAAGTGGCAGGGGCAACTAGGGATAGAAACATAAATTAGGATTTTATATATATATATATATATATAGGTGGGGCAGGTGGACATGTGGATATCCTTGGTTAAAAAAATTTTCCTACCATGTTCACCTGCCCGGTAAATCGGACGAATTATCTACCCCCTACCACATGAGTCGAGAAGGATGCACGATTGGGCCGGGGGACAGACCCCATTGCCCAGGCCTAACTACAATAAACGATTTTAATGCATTTTGTAAGAGAGTTTCATTTACATTACCTCCATTATCTCATTCAATAATATATATATATATATATAAAACCACTACTGTCGATAATTCCAAATGAGGGTCAGCCCTTGTAGTTGCACTATGGCCCAAGCACTGACATGAATGCAGTTTGGTTAGACGCATTTTGGAAATTTGAAGCCAATAAATCCGTCGATGACACAAGTGTAATAGTCAAGGTTTCGAAGAAGTGTTGACTTGTATGGCTCATGTTTAGCATGGGCAGCGCATGTACAGATTTGGTGGCCAAAAGGCAATAGATAAGGTACTTTCAAACGATCATCTTAAGAAAACCGGAGCCCAAACTTCTCTCTCTAGGAAAATCCTCTCCCTTCTCTCTAAACACTCTAAAATTTCAGATCGACCGAAAAGGGGGGGGGGGGTTGAGAGCTTCGGCTCCTCCCCCCTCTTTCTCCTTCCCCTCCCTCTTCTCGTCTGTCCATGTCATTTTCTGTGTAGTGTTTTTTTGGGTTTGTTTTTTTTTATTTTTCAGGCCGAATAAGGGAGGATCGTTGTTCGGGTCTTTGCAGCCGTCACCCTCCTACACGCGCCCCACTAGGATGAAGCCCAGCCGCGATCTTCAAGACCACCAAATTTGGCGTTCATCGGAGTGGAGCGTAGCCCGCACATACGGGACAAAGCTCCGAATCTCGTCGACGCTTGCCCATCATGCGCCACCACGGAGCCCTCTGCCGATGCCACGCTCGGCATCTCTGAACTCCTTAACTCCGGGGCTTCCAAGATTGACCGTCGGTTTTCTTCCCCGAGTGACTAGTACCCTGCATGCGCCACTGCCGACGCATCGTGCACTGTTCATTCACTTGGGTCTTCTGTTTCTTTGTTGTTCTATTCCAGTTTTTGATATGTTTGTTTTTGTGTTTTTGTGTTCTTTTGTTGACCCAAGTAAGGTGTTGTGTCTTTGGATCGTCCGTAATCTGGGGCAAGAGCTATTCGAGAGTGGGGGGCGATGTCATGGTATATGATATCGTACAACCAGTGCTCGCACGTAGGTGCTACTTGCGTAGTGGAGGCTGTTGTGTCCGTGTNTCTTTGTTGTTCTATTCCAGTTTTTGATATGTTTGTTTTTGTGTTTTTGTGTTCTTTTGTTGACCCAAGTAAGGTGTTGTGTCTTTGGATCGTCCGTAATCTGGGGTAAGAGCTATTCGAGAGTGGGGGGCGATGTCATGGTATATGATATCGTACAACCAGTGCTCGCACGTAGGTGCTACTTGCGTAGTGGAGGCTGTTGTGTCCGTGTATGAGCTGGGTGTTCGTGCTGTCGAGGCTCGAGATGCCGATGCCTGCGGTGGGCGTGACGTCCGAGTCACACTAAGGCTTGTGGTTTTGTAGTTTAGTTGTTAGTTGTTAATGTGTTTTATTTGTTTTCTTGTTATTTTAGTTTTTAATAAAATAGAAATAGGCTATTGGATTTAGTGTCCATAGTAGTGTCCCGTACTTTTCCTCCCTAGGAGGATAGAGAGGCCTTCAGGTTCTGTTTACAAAACGCTTTCTCTGTTACGAGAGAGTTTATTGAGGAGTTAAAGACAATATCAGCCACAAAGAAATTTGTGTGTGGGGAAGCCCTAGAACTTATGCATAGTTGACTTATAGTCTGGATTTTTCCATGTATTGATAAGTCACAGTTGTAACTTCAGTTTATTAATGAAATGAGACTATTTCCATCAAAAAAAAAAATAAGGTACTTTCAAACCCAATAGAGAAAAGAAAAATGTAAAAAAAAAAAAAAATGAAGAAGAAAAAAATACTATAAACATAAACTGAAACTTTGGACACTTAAATCAAATGTTCTATAGCTGTCATTGTATTACCTAATCAATCCAAGAACATGGAATCAAAATATTCATTTGCTTCCATTCTTCAATCCTCCCCTCTTTTAATTTATGCTGCTATAATAACTTCAACGTTGGGACCATTCCTCTTCTCCACAATTATTAATGGGATTTGTTAACGTGCCGTTTTGGCTAAAAACCGGAAAACGTGACCCATTGATTTGGAAGGACAATAACATCTGCATGCATGCGTGTATTTCTTTTCAAAAAATGATAAATGATATATTCAAGTCTCAAATATGCAAGTTTCGCACAAGTCTTTTCTAAAAATGATAGATCCCATAATGAAAATTTGAGAAAAACTCACTTCTTTTTTAATGAAGTCCACATTTTTGCAAGAGATTTGAACTTAACTTTACTCATTTAAGAGTCTCAAATGAAGAAAAAAAACAATCACATGAAGTATATTTTATAATATTTATTTCTCATTAAATACTGTTTAAAATATTTATATAAACAACAATCAATATTATAAAGTCGAGTTGATCTGTCTCTTTTCTCTCTTAGAAATTTCCCACTGCGTCTTGTTGTATTGCACACATTCATTTTGGAGCTGCAACTTTTAACTTTTATGCACCAAAACAATGAAGTGAATGTGACCAATCCATCAGAATGAATCTACACAATTCCTACGAATGATAAACATTTGCAAACATCATCAATTCCTATTCCATGGCACAAACAATACAAACAAAACTTGGCAAAATCCACGCCACTCAAACTTCCCCTAACCTATCTCATATCCCCTCCATCATTTTCATCCGAAAATAACATTTATTCAAGACTTTGGCATCCAACCTTCAAAAAACAATGAAAGAAAGCGTTCTTATCTTATATTTTTGCAATTTTATACTTCAATTTTTAGTTTAGAAAAATTGGAACCCGAATTTCAAGAAACTTGCAATTAAGTTCTTCTGTCAAATTCTAAGTAGAGAATTAATAGAAAATTATCACGCATTAGCTTTCGATTGACTGAATTAGATATTGATGTCACATTTCAGACAATCAAAGATTGACGCATTGATTAGTTTTCTAACAAGTGATTAACACAAGTACTTAATTATAATTTTCTTGAATTTCATGTATGAATTTTACAAATAAGGTCTTTAGTTAAACGTAAAATTCTAAATAATGTTGTTAAATATTTTTTTATAAATTAAGAAGTTGAATAAAAAATATTTAAGATGCGCGATGGTGAAAAACTTCACTTCCGACATTTGTTCAGCAGACAAGCAGTCTATAATTATTCCCTGAGAAAGATGGAGAGAATCTACGCATCCTCCATTCCACATGCGACGTTTCAGCATTTTGCTTCGGAATTTCCAATAAATCATCATCTGTTTCAGACCTTGCTACTTCGCCAGTCTACCTTGCTAAGTTAATATATCCAATTTTGAAACGTAAACATAAACACAACATTATTACAGTAGAAAGTTAAGAGAGAGAGAGAGAGAGAGAGAGAGGGAGAGACACAGAGAGTGTGTGTGGGGGGCACTCAGGTTCGCGATATCAGAGACAAGCCACTTTCTGGAGAACCCCATAGTACGATTCACCCACGAGAGCAGCCCCCCAATTCAATCATGCCATCCGGTCCCAAAAAGAGAAAGGCTGCAAAGAAAAAGAAAGATAAGGAAATCCATAACCCCTCAACCAAAAACCCTCAAGGTACAGACTTTTGCCCTCCTCTTGCTTTTTCGAATCGGACTCATCCACGATCGTCTATCTGTAATTCAATCATGCACTCAACTTTTTCAACTTTTGTTTTTTCATTTATTTCTTTGCCAACTTTGGGTCACTGGGTCTTTGATAATGTTTTCTGTTTCGCTTGATTTCAACTCTATCAGACCAGTCTACACTCGCCTCTCTGTCATTCAGTTGTACACTTCCCTATATTTCAGTCTGTTTTTTCCTTTTCCTTTTGTCTAGTTTGGTTAGTGGGTGGGTGTTGGTACTTGGTACTCTCTCTTTTGCTTAATTTCAGTCCTACCGGACCAAAGAAAACTTTTTTAGCTGTCATCTCTCATTTATCGATCTTTTGTTTTCAATTTTTTTTTTGGGCGTCAATTTGGCCTATGGATTTATATTAATATCCCTTGTTTTGCTTGATTTTGAACTCCTATGATTGGAGACTAACTTATTCTTCGGCCCCTAAATCATGCCATGTTCATTGTTATTTTTTAAAATTTAGGTTGAATTGAAAAACTAGGTGTTTGCTAAACAGTTGTTTTACTTGAGATTTTTTATTGTATTGATTGGATTGAATCAACTTACCCTCTGTAACTCAATCATAATTCATTTATTTACTTTTATTTTCATTTATGGTCAAGTTGGCTTAAAAGGTATTATGTTAAGGTGACTTGTTTGAGATTGATTTTGATTGTAAATCTTCTGATTGAATCAAACTATGGTAGGAAATGACGATTTGAAATCTCAAGATGGGAAGGAAAGTGATGATGGTGAAGTTAGTAGCCCTGTATCTCGGGACCAGGATAGCGATCAGAATCCATTTAATGAGGGGAATGAGGAATTGGGGGAGAGAGATTCATCATCCATTCGACCATATGTTGCTGAGGAAAGGACTATGTTGGGAGTCCATAGTGATGTCGAGGGTGCCCAGAAAATAGGCTTAGAGGATGATGGTGTTGTTGTAATCGAAAGGGAACTGAAATCTGAGGAGAATTCTGAGAGCAAAAATGTTAGCATAGAGCATGTTGAGTTTGCCAAGGAATCACATGATGGGGATGAGCGGAGCTTTAACAGTAGTAGTCCAGGTGATGAGCCCCAAATCACTGAGGAGAAACCAAAGGAGGTATCTTACAATTCAGTTTTGGAAGCAAGATCATATGATGATTTGGATAAGCTGGTTGACTCATCCCAGGTGGAAGTGGCGTGGGTTGCTGATGATGGACTGGCTGGGGAGACTTTTAATTCAATTCCAGAAAGTGCTACTCTTGTTGATTCTCTACAGTCGGTGGTACCTGTGTCCCAAGAGACAATTGGAATGGCCCTAAGTGCTCCAGTTGAGAATCCAGTGATTATGAATGTGGTTGAAGTAAGCGAGGAATCAAGGGAGGGTCCAGCAGCTGTGACGGATTTTTCATTGAAGAAAAGTGAGGAAGTATTTCCTTTATCTTATGAAAATGTACAGGCATCTTCAAACATGGTGGAATCTGTTTCAAATGGATATGAGGGTAAAATATTGCCATCATCAAGTGCTCCTGTTGCTGCAACTAGTAATGATGCAGCACATGTCAAAGATTCTGTGATTCCTGAATGTTCTGAAAGCCAGGTATTGCCCCCATACTTTTCTTGATTGCAATTTGATTATGATTCATGGGATAATGCATTGAAGATAAGTCTGGTTATCTTTTTTTCTGAGTTGATATTTAGCCTATAGAAGCACCAGCCCCAAAAGTGGTGCAAAGAACCTCCTGGTTGTGTTGCTGTGGATTATTTGAGGTGCTAGCAGGCTTCAGGAGATAAGTTCAGGTTGGGATTATTTAACCCAGTTTATATATATTAGTTTGGCCTTTTTTTTTTTTCTAAAATAATTATGCGGTGATATACTGGGATTTGCCCAAATTTTTCTTTTTCTGTGCATTTCTTCCTCCCCCTCCTGGCTGGAGTGTGGCAAGCGTGGCTGTTATTAGGATGTTGTTACTATTTAAGGGAGATTTTGGAGGTATAGGCTATTGATTGATTATGTCAGACTATCTGATAGACGACAATTTTTACATAGTCAGTCTTATATGACAAACATTAGGATTAGAACAAAGTTCTTATTGCTGTAGAGACCAGTCTTATGCAGCCAAATGTAGTTTGCCTGTCTAGTATGCGTATGGAAGAAATAAAATATGTTTCCATGGAATTTCTTTCTATCATTTGCCTTGTAATTCATTTGTCCATTCTTCTTTAGCAAGAATTGGACAAAGGGCCTCATGGTATATATCAATTTCTTGATGATGTAAATTTCACATTTATGACACATGGTCTGTGAGATATAAATGGGGTTATATGCTATCTTAGAAGTTTGGACAAGTGCTCAAGAATCAAAGGGTAGGCAAGATATGTTGGTGAAAATTCAATTTTAAGGAAATTAGGATATAATTTTAAAAATTTGTGAATTGTGATGATTGATGGGCGCGAGATGCCTTAGTTGCTACGTTCATGCAAAGGGATAGTATATTTGTTGTTGTGCAGCCTGCATAATAAAGAAGTTGGTGCATTCTCTCATCGGTTTACTTGTGCCAGAAACCCAAATAAACAGCTTCAAGGACAGCCACATTATGAAGTAAAGAAGTGTTGGGTGTTCAAGAACAAGCATTTCTGCTTTTTGGATTTCATTGTTAATGGATATATTCCTGAGGAGATTGGGGTTACTACTCAGTTGGGATGCTAGGGTAATGAAGTCAAACGGAGGTAAATAGATTAAAAATGGGTATACTCTTGTGTAATACTGAATTGAGATGATAATTTGAACCACATTTGTTTAATATGAAGTTTCTACGAAGACATGGGAAGGACAGAAAAGACTTGAGAATTCTGATAAAGGATGAAAGGAAAGAAAAAAAATTGAGATGCCGTGGTGATCAGGCAATGGCTAAACCTTTTAAGTTGAATTGAAGCCTCTGAGAGGATGGACAAGGTAAGCATTAGAATTGTGAGATAAGATGATGGATTCCCTGCAACTTGTTCTTTTGATGTTGATGAAGTGAAATGAGAAAGTCGGTTCTATGGTTTTTAATTTAAAAAGGTGGCTACTGAAAAAAGCAAAATTAGGTGGCATTTAGCTAGCTGCATATTTTGATATGCTTTTGAAAGATTAGCTCTGCCACAACTTCTGCACTTCATAAATATTTCACTCAACCAAAAAGGGCCCAAATTGTAAATTCATGGTGTTGCCTTTGGAATTATTTTTAATCATTTAGAGATTTTTAGAGCCTTATACTGCATCATTCAATGGCATTTTTTCAGTTTCTTTCTTTGTTTTAGAAAATATAAAGATTTTCTGTCATATGTCAACTAATCTTGCTTTCAGTTTTAGTTTCTTTTTTTGGTGAAATCAATTCATGAACCCGACAGCTTTTTATGATTGCATTGTATTCTGTATACCGAATAAAATTGTCTAGGCACACTTTCTATAATGCATACGGCGACCTGCATCAGTCGTTCTTCATAGCTATTTATTTTTCTTTAGTCTCTCATAGTTATAATGTAGTGTAGTTTTTCCTCTCTCTCTCTCTCTCTCTCTCTCACACACACACACACACACACACACACACAGACAATTCAAATTAAGGATTGTAAATCATTCATTTCAAGTTACTTCTTTTTCCTTTTTCTTGTTCTTCTCTCTCTCTCTCTCTCTTGAGATTGTTCTTTTGACAGACGAATTTATTAGTAGTTTGTCGAAATTTTATGTTTCTCTATTATGATGAAATAAGCTTAGTTTGAATAAACTACTGAGGCACTCGTATAGGAGCAAAAGCTTCCCTTGAAGTGAGAGCAAAAGTGATTTTCATTTATCGTCGAAATATGTTATGCCATGTGAAATCCTGATAAGATCATCGGGCCCATGTTCTTGTTTCTTTTAGTCTCTCTAACCTCAAATCTGATATATTCCTTGGACTTTCCTACTACAATTGACTGGAAAGACTTTTGAGTCACACCCAGCAAAGCTCCAACATTCCACAAGCTTCTTAGTAGGTCTCAGGTTTTTATAGTAAGCTAAGTTTTTTGGCAAGCAATTTGTGGAGCAGATGTCTTAGCAAGTCTGATAATATTGCACAAGTAATGCACAGTTGAGATGGAGACTTCAATTGGTATTGGAAAAATCATTGCAGAAGGTCTTGGATTTTGCAATGTCTGTTTCATTTTCAGCTTGTACACCATTTTCATCCCTGTTGAAGGTCCCAGTGAGCCCCACATCACCTTCTGACTGTATCCCAAACCTTTTGTTTTTTTTTTTTTTTTCTCTTTAGCCTCTTGTATTATGCCTCATGTAGCTTTTGCCTTCAAAGACCTTTAAGTTGTGCATGTGATACAAGCAGTAAGTCTCCGTTCAAATTCCTCTTTTTTTCTTATATTTCTTTTAACTTATGATGTTTCTTGTGCCCCTGATATTCTGCATCATGTGGTGCTTTAACCTTTAAAGGACCTTCGGGATTTGATTTTGGAGACTGGATATAGTAGTCTCTAATTCCTCGCAAATTTGTTTTCGGGTTGTATTTGCCTTGTTAATTGGGTTGCTCGATGGTGTGATCTGAAACATCGAAAGAAGCAATTTTTTCCTGCTTGATTGGATCACAATTACCTGCAGAACTTGCTCTTAGGCCTTGTGATTTGAACAGCTCTTTTATGGCTCTTCAAATTTTTGTTCCTTTTCATTTTCGTTAGATTTAAGACCATGTATTGCTTAATAGTTGTACAATTGTTTAAGACTTTCTAAATATTTGGTGAATTTATCTCATGCCTTGGACTTGCTAAGAAAGTAAAAAGATTGACATAATCTTCCCCCCCCCCCCCCC
>QEOW01002360.1:0-14045 GCA_003123825.1 Juglans hindsii
TTTTCTGCATTAGGTTGTAATACTGCTACGGTTAAGATTTAAGGCTTAAAAAGTGCTCTCCAAAAGTCAGGTAAGTGGTGGTTCTATGCTAAACTTTGCCAAAAACTTATTGAGGTTGATTTTGTGAAAAAACTTGCATTTTTGTTATAAAAATAGCATCGATTATTTTTTACACTAATCTCTTAATCTAAATTTTGAAATCTAACATTTTATCATGATTGGTGTAAACATGAGCAATTTTTGTACTCTATTTCTCTACTACATAAAATGTGAATATGAAATTTGAAATTTTGATCCAATTATATGATATTATCTGTTCAGTATATTATTTTTATTATTACATTATACCTAAAAACCTTGAGGCATAAGATTTTGTTCTACTTTGATTTTTTGCCTTGCTACGGGATTTAATAATAGCCTTTGGCCCTGCCACAGGATGCAATTGTGGGCTCTGATTTCTAGTCCTACTGTAACGCCTCCAACCTCCTCTTGTGATTTAATAGAGATTGAACTGTCGGGACATGCAACATAAGGTTACATACTCACGTTCATATCAAATAATATGCAATGTACCTAGCATGCATCTATCAGTATGCAATAATCATAACAGAAAATTTGTTCAATTATAAATTGTACCATAATAAACTAAAACCCTAAAATACTTTTTAAACATATATGCTGGTTCATTATCCATCAAAAGGCATAACTTTAAACCAAAAAATATTGTATTAGAATAGGAACTCCTTAGTTACAAACATCTACATAGTCTTCAATCTAGAGGTTAAGTCGCTCATGCAGTTTGGCTATCAACAACAATTAGAGGATGATCTCCATAATCTCCTTCAAGTCCATGCCCTCGTTAATTGATTTCATTTAGGCTTGATCATTCATCTTCATGATGACAGGATACAACTTCTACTATTCTGGATGACAATGGTAGTTGGGACTACCATAGTAAAATTTTCGTAAATCTCAACAAGTTATACTACTAATCTACTAATAGTTTACAAAGCATACACAATAATAAACATGGCGTGCATGCGTAATTGACATGAAATTTCTTGAAAAAAAAACGTAAACATTATCAAGACTTCATACTTCATGACATGCTTGCTTTCATAAAACATTTTCATTCATTCTTCTTCTTATTTTTACAGAGGGTGAATGCCTCATGGTTCCCCATAAACTGTGTGTTCTGCTGGTTACTATACCACATCATAGGTTCTTAGACCAGTTGTAAATATGCCATACAGAAATACCCAAGTAGCTCGAATTAACCATTATATTATTCATTTCGCTCCCACTAGCATTAGTTGCTTTTGACTTTGTTCAGGAAAATCTTTTGATCCCATTTGAAGACCATTGATGGTTCTCTATCAACGCAAGGGATTCTACTCCATTTTATACACTCCAAAGTTGTGACGCCCCCATATTCCGCTTGGGATTAGACGGACTCAGAAGTGTTAAGATATGCAACACAAGTTTATCTGCCCCCATTCATGACAATTAAGGATGTAATGCACCTAGCATACATCTAGCAATATGCAATATTTACAACGGATAATTTCTTTTTTCTTTTTAAACAATACTATGCACCAAATAAAATATATCCCAAAACATTGAAACATAATTCATAAATTGAATGTGCTAGATGTTTGAGATTACATCATAAGTCCAAAAGATCTGTAATCATAAGAGTACTAGAGACATAGCTCCTTAAATATAAACAGAAATAAATCATCTATTAGGCTATTGCATCAAGTAGCAGTCAAGGATGCCATAATACAATTGATAAATCAAATCATTGAGGGTATAAGCTCAGCATCGTGCTGTCGTTGTCTAATCGACTATCTCTAGTTGATCAACTTTTGGTGTGCCTCTTGATCCTGACACATGGTCTACTATTTAATGGAGAATGGTAGTTGAGACTACCATTGTAACGCCCGTCCTTATGGTGAGACTTTTTACAAAATGATTTTAGAAAAGACGACATGAATTACCATTCAATTTAAAACTTTTTACTTCCATACCCAGGGTGCAAGACTCTACGTTATAAAATAAAATGTGCTTTTAGAATAAAATAGGTTTACATCAGAAAACATTAATCTTACAATGAAAATGTCTCTCATACATTTAAAATCTCATGCCTAGACTTCCGTGCTCTTCCCCATAGGTCGTGTCCGTCCTAACGCGTGCAGTTCATTCTGTCCCTGTTGGGGGGGAGGGACATGCATAAAACTAAAATGAGTCGATGACTCATAAGCATTACTTCATACCGTTAAAATATAATAACATAGGTTTTCATTCATGCATTCATCATTCATACATTCTATACGTACATGCGTGCGTGCATACGTGCGTTCTTTTGAAAACATTACTGGACGGAATTTTTCTTTTAAAAAGGGACTTTCTTTTCGTAAAACGTTTCTCCCGTCAACGCCTTCATTTCTTAAAAGTTCGTGCATTCATGCGTTCATGCATACATCCATTCTTTCTTATCACTTTCATTGGCCGGTACACACTATTACACCCCGTGTGTTGGGGTTAGCAGTCTTCCGCCTTATGTCACGTCGTATAGCTCGAGACTACTCCCAAGCTACACTGTGACTTTGTCACATCGCCTGACATTCCACTATGCCATTCTTATGCTAACTCTTAACTCATCATGAGTACGGTTTCTCACGTACTTCTATCACATCGTGACATCTCGTCACGATCCCGCTGCGTCATACTTACGCTAACTCCTCACCCGTCATAAGCACGACTGCTGGTAACTATGTCACTTCTTGACATTCCCTAGTCATGCTTTCGCTGCGCACTCTTACACTTGTTCTACCACTTCACCCATACTTGCAACCATAAGTCAATTACAGTGATACCTGTCACCTCAGACTACAGGCTACACCATAACTATTTCGGGACACTGTTCCATAGTTCCCAACACTACTCACCACGCTCTATGACCATCAACAATACAATCATCCTTATATCTGTGACACGCGACACGATGTGTCACTGCACCTCTTAGAGTACACTCCATGTATACTCTCTTTTCACACGCTACGCCACATCACCACTATGGCGTACATGCCATATGGTGCATTACTCCATCACAAGGAGTACACTCTGCGTGTACTCCCTTCGTATAAACTACTCCATACACAAAGTATACTCAGTGTGTACTCTTCCCATTCCACAATATGCCAGGAGGGTATATTTTACATATACTCTCCTTATCCCACACTACGCCACGAGAGTACACACTCTTTTCCCAATCCACACAATGCCACATCACCATTACAACACATATTCCACAACCACACTACACAGCACACTTTCCAACTATGCCCAACACTTCACAACGCACTACACAGACA
This sequence comes from Juglans hindsii, assembly GCA_003123825.1. Lineage (NCBI taxonomy): Eukaryota > Viridiplantae > Streptophyta > Magnoliopsida > Fagales > Juglandaceae > Juglans > Juglans hindsii. The sequence goes on from QEOW01002360.1 coordinate 3,378, forward strand.
TATCCAACACTTCGCTACACAGAACAATATAGTGAACTCCACAATACTAACAGCACAATCCACAACCTAATCAACTAATCAACATCTAACATAAATAATAAGGGATAGAGGGTTATACCATCGACATGATAACCCGTGCGTTGCTTATTGATCCTTACGGCCGATGATGTCAGAAGGGTCGTACGTGCCGGCTAACCCACGTACGGTGGCTATTTGGGCGTTTGGATAGCTAAATGTGGTCTTGGAAGGGCTTGTGGTGGCCTTGTGATGGTGGCAAGGAGCGTAGCACGGCGAATCTAGCCGTGTACAGTGGCAGTCAGCCACGCATAGTGGCTGTCCATCACGTGTAGTGGCTACCTACCACATAAATTGGTGGTTTGGACCTAGGGTTTGGCTAAGGGAGGCTGCTGGTGGAGCTGTGGAGGCTCGGTGGCGGCGGCACGGTGGTGGAGGTGAAACTGGCCGTGTGTGAGGGGGAGAGATGCCACGAGAGAGTGAGAGAGAGTGAGGGAGCATAGGTGGCAGATCGAGGCTATGGGTGGTCGGGATATGTCTGTGGTGGCTGGAGGAGGCTGGAGATGGCGGTCACACGCTGTGGGTGGCAGCGTACGATGGTGGACGGGGAGAACCCGTGCTTGAGGGAGGGAGAAAGCCGGTGCGGTGGGGAGAGGCTATGGGCCTCGAGTCAAGTGGAGGAGGAAGGGGGAGGGAAGGGGGAGGGAAGGGGAAGTTCATGGCTGTGCTTGGTGGTTGTGGGTGGCCGCATACGGGGGTGCAAGGAGGAGAAATGGGTAAAAACCCATTTTGGCTACTTACTGTGGAAATGAGAGGGAGGGTTGCATGGTGGAGGCCGAGCTCGCTGGGGGAAGATGGCCGGTGGGAGGGGAGGCTACTGTGGAGGTGGTGGAGGATGGCGCACGGCGGCGCAGCAACATCAAACCCATTCGGGCTGTGCACTGCCGAGAGAGAGGAAGAGAGAGCGTGAGAGAGGGAGACCGGTGTGGAGGGACTCGCCGGAGTGAGGTGGTGCCAGCGGAAGGGCAGTGAGGCTCACCGGCTCACGGCAGCGCCAGCTGTGAGATGGAGGAATCGGGTGGGAGAGAGTGTCGTGCAGTGCAAGCTGAAGGAGAAAGGGAAGAGAGAGAGAGAGGAGGGAAAAGTGAGGGAGAAAGAGAGAGGGGCTGGGGTTTTATTCTAAAACCCAACGTCTGGAGATCTACGCAACGATCTAACGATAAGAGATTAAAATACTGATTTGAAAATGTGTAAACATTAACTTAATAAAAAGCACTAAAAGGAATTAAGGTAGAATATTATTTAAACTAACTTTAGTTTATAAAATAATATTTATTCATCATTAATAAAATGATGAAATCTTATTTAATATCTTTAAAGAATAAAATCATTTAATTTAATTAGAGTTTTAAACATAATTTAAATCCCATAATATTTTAAATAACTGGAATCATTTACATAAAATGATTTTCCACAATTATAATATTTTTGGAGCTCTTCAAAGATATTATAATTGAGTTATTTAAAATATTACTTAGTTAAATAATGATGGGAATATTCTATTTAAAATACACATAAATTCAAAACACAAAGCTAGCTTTAGAAATCACATAGTATCTTTAAAAATATGCCATCGAGGTTCGGCCCGCATAACGAGGCTCATAGTCGCTAGGGGGAAGGACAGACTGTTGCATAATCCCATCCTTGGAATTTGCTAACCTCAGAAAGAAGAAACCTTACGTCAGAAAGAAAGAACATACGTTAGAAGGAAGGAGTTGGGCGTTACAACTATAGTAAGATTTGATTACAAAATCTTAGCAAGTTAACTAACAACTTAAACTGATAGTTTAAAGATGTATGCATGACAGTAAAAATATGAATGCAAAATGTGATCATAAATAAACTTGATGTGACTTGATAAATAACATGGCATGTATTGATATGACTTGAGACTGAACTGAATATGAACTGAACTTGAGGCTGAACATAACCTTGAACTTGAAATAACATGAGCTTGGAATCTTGTACAATAATTAAACATGGTTAATAAACATGAAACATGGGTGCAACACAAGTCCCCTTGAGCCATGTGTCTCTGCCGATACCGCATCACATCACAAGTATCTGCACCAGCTATGAGTGCGTATCAGTTCACAAGTATCTGCACCCGCACAAGTAGGTATAACATGAAATTAAAATGTGGGTGGCACCATCGACATTGGTGCCCGACTTCACTCTGGTGAAATATAAATTAGGCTCATTCAAAGCCTGTTGTCGATACTTTGTCAACCAGGAAATTTCATACTAGTTTAGACACTCCAGAGGAAATAATGGAGTTCTACTAGGATATTATCTCACCCTATCACTTAGGGTTTTGACAAACATAAACAGACTTGACTTGACGCGAATTTTTTTTTTTTTAGAAACACTATGTACTTGAGACATGATGTGACGTGAAACGAAAGGACAGATGACTTAATGTAATGTAATGCGACATGTACGTGAGATTAATGACATAGCATAACATGAAACAAATGAATATTTCATGACATGCGGTAATGTGTAACAGATAATATTTCGTGACATGACATAATGTGTAATAGATGAACATTTTGTGACATGGCATAATGTGCAACAAATAAAAATTTTATGACATAATATAATATGTAACAGATATACATTTCGTGACATGATATAATGTATAACATATATACATTTTGTGACATAGTAAAGTGTGTAACAGATATACATTTCATGACATGACATAACATGACATATATAAGAACATAAGAACAAGAACATTAATTTTTCTCTTACAAATACACATACACAATATTCTGATAGTAAATTAGGAGCTAACTTACAGTGAGTGTAGTATGACGAATTCAATATGTGAATAAACGAGAAACTATAAGGAGATTTTTCTAAACGTTAGAAACTTCTCACTAACAACTTAGAAACATAAAAATGCTGACTTAGAGTAAAATAACCATTTTGTCCCTCTATATATGGGAAAATGACCATTTCACCCCTAGTGTAATGTCCCGGTCCCAGATGGGTCAGAGAGTTACTTCTTAACACTTAAAATCATATCTTCACAATACAAGTATAAACTCCAATTCCTCAATTAATCAAAGACCTTATTGTTTTAAACCAACCACTCCAAAATAATTAACTAAGAATACGACAAAGTCTCAAAATAAATGCCAACTTTCCCAAAGTACAACGTCAACATAGTAAAACAAAACTACTAAGTAAAAATTCTCCATCAACAAGTATCATCTTTTTGTTTAATATACTATGCTCACATAGCCTTACCCATGCTTCCTATTCTTAAACTTCCGTTGAAGTATCCAAAATATCTAAAAAATATTGTGAAGATAAGGGGTGATTTATCAACAACTCAGTAAGCAAATGACATATACTAACATGCAAACATGAGCATTTACAGAGTACAATATGTCGAACAAAATATTTTCTAAAGTTATCATGCAGAGCAAAACATGTTTTCAAACATAACAGAGCGATGGTTTTAAGACACATAAAATCCAGAGTACTTTAGTATAACATAACATGAGCATCATCATTATATCAAAACAAAGTATCTCACAAAACAAAAACCATGTTTAACCCCCGTGGTAGGGTTGTACTATCCCCGGTGGCTAAACTGGGCAGAGACAGAGGTAAAATCTTCATTCTATTATTCTGGGAGCCTCGAGTGTGCACACAAGAAAAACTACATAAAAACCATCTTGCTTCTAAAGTGGGTGCACTTAGAGACAGAGGATTTGATACCAACCAAAACAGAGTAGAGAAGAGTAAAGTAGAGATCAGAGTCCGATACAAAACCAGTACACTATGTCAAAGGTTTTTCAGATGCCATATTAAAAGAAAACAGAGTGCCAAAACATATTCAAATCATTCTCACATACTAAAAACAAAAGTCAGAGCATCTTGCTAAATCAATGCACAATTTTTCAAATTTTCAATATCGCTCTTTTTCAAATTTTAGAGACAGCATGACAAAATATACTTATGTCTAAACAATGCATGTCAGAAACATTTTCTATTTTCCATACAGATTTTATGAGTAATGCAAATAAACGACTGGGTTTTTTTTTTTTTCCAAGTTCTCATTTTATAACAAAACATGCATAATTTTTAGAAATTCAATCTCAGTCTAAACAATTTGTGTAAAGTCTAGCATAAGTACCCTACTTACTTGGATTTTTTAAAATTTTTTAAATATTTCCACAATCATGCCGAATAAATACCAATCGTCACCTATATAGAATACTAACGTTACTAAACTTCTAAAATAACTGCTAAAACTTTCCATATACTTGAATTCATACTACGGAAAATAGCTTTGATAACTATCTAGTTATCAGAAATCCATTAAATACTATTGCCATAAAAAATAATCTTAACTTATCATAATAAAATTTAATAAAAAATGGCAAAACAACTTAAATTAATTTCAAAAATCTAACTTAATCATATTTAAAACTCATATCTCTATAAATAAACTATTATTAAAACGATAATTTAATACTGCCAACATATAATCTAGTAGGAAATCATAAATTTTTTAAGCAATAGTAATTCATATAATATTCTTAATAATACTTATAGTAAAAATCATCGTAAATTACTAATCATATCTAATTTAAAACTATCCAAGATTTATTACATATAATAGGCTTAAAGTGTTTAAAAATAAAAGTTTAAACACTTACAATTTACTACCAAATCAAATTATAAAATTTATACTAGATAATATAATTAAAGTCTTTAAATATTTTCTGTGAAATCAAGTTTATAGATAATATTTGTATCCCAAGGAGTTCATGCCTAATTTAAAAAAAATATTAAACACAATCAAAATTAAAAATAATACATTAGTCTCTTAATAAAAATAAAGTTCATTAAAAATCATTTTTGTAAACTACAACAAATCCAATTTAATAATCAAACTCATGTGAAATTAGCACATTTAAAAATATAATTTTTGAAACAAAGTACAATGGTCAATGAGGCTACAAGTACTATGGGCAACAGATAAATTAGTAAATCCAAAATATGATATCTGTCGTAGATTAAAAATAAGGGTAAAAACGTAAGCACGTATTTATTCTAACAACTTAAAAGACATGCATGCATCAGTTTAATATATGTAAAATGCAAAACCAATGGGCTACGCGATGGCGAACTCACTGAGAGAAATGGCCAGGGACGACGGAAGTGGCGGTTGGACTAGATCGACGATGTACAGCTCGCCTGAAGAGCAATGAGTGAGAGAGAGAGAAAGTGATGAGAAAGAGAGAGCAAAAGAGAGAGAGTCTGAGATTGGTGAGAGAGATATGGAGAGACGGAGATGAGATCGTGGGGGAAGATTGAAGTGGGCTTACCAAGATGATCACGGCGGACCTGGCTGCACAACCGGCGTCTTCTGGTGGTTCCCGCTTGAGGCTGAGCAGCTAGGCGGCAGCATTGTGACTAAGGGTGTAACCGGTCCGGTCCGGTTTTGGACAAAATCTAGGACCGAACCGGTATGTACCGGTTTTGTATTTTTCAAAACCAATTATGTACCGGTTACCCTCCTAAATTGGTACTTTTGGTTTTACCAATTTTCGGTCCAGCTCGGTCTGATTTTCTGGTTTCTTTTTAATGTAAGTTTCATAGTTTGTCATTAAAAATTTGTTTATAAAAAAAAAATAAACTGATTTAAGAAAATCTGTTTTATACTTTTATTAAAAAAATCTGTTTTAACTTTTACTAAAATAATCTGCTTTACTAAAAACTACTTCAATAAAAAATCTGCTTTACTACAAAAAATCTAATTAACTAAAATCTGTTTTAGTAAAAACTGCTTTCAAAAAACTGCTTTACTAAAAAAAATCTGCTACAAGCTTATAAATATAACTACTACAAAAACTGGAAAAAAAATCTGCAATAAACTGCTTTATCTGCTATGACTAGTGGTCCAATGGATACAACTTATAGAATTTACATGTCATACATTAAACAAAGTACTGCAAGTCTACTACAAGTCCTTGCATGTTAAAGGAAATAACTTAGTACTTACACATATTTTTTAGAGCAGTCACAAGAAATTCAAAAATGGATATCAACAAGCCCATGAGCCTATGGAATAAAATAAGTTCAAAAGTCTAAATTAGAAGTCCAAAAATCCAACAAATTACAAGTCAAAAAGTCTAAATTACAAGTCCAAAAAATTACACGTTCAAACACTTAAAAGTCTGAATTACAAGTCTAAAAGTCCAACAAATTACAAGTCTAAATTACAATAACTTAGAACATCCAACAAAAAACTTCAATAGCTATGCACCAAGCCATCAACTCCAATAGTCCCTTCTACAATCCTTGCAATTGTATGAAAATAAATGAAGCAAGTAATTCTAATAAAAACTTAGCAATTACATTAAATAATAAAAAAAATTAAGGAAAGATGTTATACAAGTTGACCTATCTTAAATTTAATTATCTCCAGCCAGAGAAGTAGGTCTTGAAGAATTCCCTAGGTCTTCCATGAGCTCTATACAAAAGGGAAAAAAAAAGCATAATAATTAAAACAAATTACTAATATAATTTACACTTTAGAGATAGTTAAAGAAAAGGTAAATGATGCTACATACTTGTATCAATTTTGTGTGAATGTTAATAGGGACAGAAGAATAGAGCCAATTTTGTGTACAACTAAGGGCTTCTACCATAAGTGGAGATAGGCTACTGCGGAAAGGATCAAGTACTCGACCTGTTGTGCTAAAAGCTGACTCAGAGGCCACTGTAGATATCGGAACTGCAAGAACATCTCGCGCAACTCTTGAAAGCACGTGGTATCTAATGGAGTTGACCTTCCACTAAGTCAACAAGTTGAATTTCACATAATCTTCTTCACATTTTTCACATAAATATCTCTCCAATTCAGATTTACTCTCTAAAGAGTTCTCCGACTCCAAACGCTTCTTAATTTGTGCATGAATTAATGATCTAAAATCACATTGACCTACCCCAGTAGTTGAACTTGCACTACTAGCCCCTCTCTCGCTTGATTGGCTCATAGTTTGATCTTGTGCCCCAACATGACTTCCATCATTTTCACAATAACTATCATATAAACGAGTCAAGGCATCTTGAACCCGATCCACCAACATAAGAACTTTTAAACTATTATCTTCATATATTCCTTCAAAAATATATGTTAGACAACACATTTTATACCGATGATCAAGAACCAACCCAACATACAACAAAAGATTCATTTTTTCAATATTTCCCCAGTACTTCTCACATTTAGATTTCATACTAAATGCCATTGTCCACAAATTATGAGGCCCTTCCACACACTCCAAATTAATTGCAGCTTGAATTGTTGCTAGCTCAAATACAAAACTATTGCAAGTGACATAATTGGTCCCCGAGAAAAGCAAGGTTGCATTATAAAAAAGTTTCAAAAATTTTGCAAACAACCTACTCTTATCCCAATCATCCATGGTTGGAGGCCCTAACTTGGATGCCTCTCCTTTACCCAACTCACTAACACCATCATCATCCTCACTATCATCCTCCCCAATACTCTTAACATATCTTGAATCTTCATCATCTAGCCATTGAAATGCTTTTTGAAACATTTTCAGCCCTATCCAACATCATATAAGTGGAGTTCCAACGGGTTGCTACATCTAAGCATACACCACTTTTACAAGTAATGTTCTCACTGTCACAACATTGCTTAAATGTGTTCCACCTTTGTGGCGAAGCTTTTACATATTTCACAACTCCTCTAATTGTTGCAATTGATTGATCATATTCTTTTAACCCATCCCGAACAATCAAGTTCAAGATATGAGCACAACATCTCATATGCAAAAACTCATGTTCCAAAATCATATCCCTTCTATTCCTTGTCTTTCTTTTGAGATACGAAACTACCCCATTGTTTGAACTTGCATTATCAAGTGTAATTGTAAATATTTTGGACCTCCCCTATTTAAGCAAACACATTTCAATTTGTTTACCTAGTGTCTCACCCTTATGGTTTTCAACCTTGCAAAAACTGATAATTTTTTTGTGCACGTTCCAATCTTCATCAATAAAATGTGCAGTGAGACACATGTAGTTAAAATTTTGTACGGATGTCCATGTATCCGTGGTTAGACAAATGTGCTGCCCCTTAAGAGCACTTTTCAGCTTGTCTTTCTCTCTCAAATATAGTTTATAAATATCTTTTACAACCGTTATACGTGTTGGAATCGCATTCCATCTAGGTTGCACAACAAGCATGAATTTCTTAAACCCCTCCCCTTCCACATGTTTAAAAAGAAGCTCATCAACAACCAACATTTCTGCTAAGACTTCTCTACACGCCTCAACACTAAAAGCAATAGGTACAAGCCCCCCACTGCCTGATCTAGACTGGAAACCCAATATAGATTGGTTTCTATCCACTTTCCTAAGTGGAGACTTCTTACATGTTTTTTCCAAGTGCCCCAACATTGATTTTGTACCATTTATATTAGGATCACAAGCATAAGTCATCTCACAAAGGTTACATGAAGCCCTAGATTTCGACTTATCCTCAGTATGAATCTTTGTAAAATAATCCTAAACTATTGATCTTTTCCTACAAATAGATGGCTTACTTACATTAGATTTGGGAGAAAGCGGATCATTAGTCGCCATTGATTCCATAGTCCTTTGACTACTTTCCATTGTAGGTTGAATATTGACGTGTGTTTCTGTTTCATTTGAAGGATCCATATGTAATTCTGTAGTAACAAAAATAAACATTAATTTTTGAGCCTTCACTGTTTATTCAAATCCTCAACCCCAATTGATAAACATTAATTTCAGGTCACACTACACAGATGCTATTCAAGTAGAAAAATTACAAAACCCTATCAATGTAATTTCACAAACCCAATCAAGGTAAATTTCGGATTTAAAAAATCCTAATATCACAAATATCATCTATCATAATTTCAAATTAATTTCACAAACCCAATCAAAGTAAATTTCGGATTTAAAAAACCCTAATATCACAAATATCATCTATCGTAATTTCAAAGTAATTTCACAAACCCAATCACAAGACCCTAATATCATAAATACAATAATAAAGGCAATCACAAAAAATCCTAAATTTCAAATTTAAAAATCCTAATATCACAAAACTGAAAACCCAATCACAGATTCACAAAAATCCCAATATCACAAAACCCAATCACAAAAACCCTAATATCACAAAACCCAATTACAAAAATCCTAGTATGTAATTTGAAAAAAAAAAACTTACCGTTGAGGGGGCAGACTCGGTAGAGAGACAGGGGCCGAGAGAGTTGAGAGAAGAGAGTGTGAGAGATGAGAGTGTTGAGAGACGAGAGAGTGAGAGCCGGGAGAGTTGAGAGTGAGAGACGAGAGAGTTGAGAGATGAGAGAGTGAGAGATGGGAGAGACAAGAGATGAGAGCGTGAGAGATGAGGGACTGAGTCACTAAGCCGAGGCGGAGGCAGAGAGTTAGAGACGAGAAAGTGAGTGCACGAGAGAGTGAGAGGCGAGAGCATTAGCAGTGTAGCACTGAGAGTCTGAGAAGTGAGAGCCGAGAGGCGGAAAGTTAGGAGACATACGATTTTAGGGTTTAGTTGTAGGGAAAACGGCGCCATTTGGCGTTTTCTATTTAATTAATATTTGATTATTTTTAATGTGTTTTTTTTAAATGATAATTAAAATTTATATATATTTGTAATACATTTAATAGACTATAGTCAAATATATTATATATTAGACTATATAATATATATATATTTGTAATACATTTAATATACTATAGTCTAATAGTATTAATATTAGAGTCTCGAGTACCGTCCTCGATCTAGAGGATCATAAAACTCTCTCCCTTCTCTCTAAAACTTCATTCACAGATCCGGCTAGAGGGGTGGGAGCTTCGGCTCCCTTCCCCTCCCTCCCTCCCTCCCTCCTCCTCCTTCCTCCCTCCCTTCTCTTCTATGTAGTTTTTTGTTTTTGTGTATTTTCAGGCAAAATAAGAGAGAATCACAGATCTGGGTCTTCCTGCCGCCCACAGGCCAGCACGCGCCCCGCCATGGTGTTACCCATCCGCCGATCTTCAAGACCACCGAATGAGGCACCAAACGGAGCGGCGAGTAGCCCGCATGCGCAGGTCGAAGTTCCGGCGTCGTTCGGCGCGTGGCTTTCACGCACCACCATGGAGCCCTCTGCCAACGCCACGCGCGGCGTTTCTAGAGTCTGTGAGTCCGGGATCTCCAAGGTCGACTTTCGGTTCTCTTTCCAGAGTGGCGCGCACCACAGTAGCCTTTGTGCACTGCTTTTTCTTTTTTGTGCAGTGTTTTCTTTGTAGTTTCTTTTGTGTAATGTAGTTTCTAGATAAATAAAAATCTAAAAAAAGTAGTGCCTTCAGACTTTGGTCCGAATGGAGTTGTAGTCCCCCCTCCGCGTTGACGGGGTTTGGTGGGGTTTGGTATACCCTACCCTGCTTAGTCAGGGTATAGGGCTTTGTAACCTCTGTCGTGGACAGAGGTGATATTTTCTCTAAGATCTAGGTTTTTAGAGATTTACCGTCTGGACTAGACCATGTCAGTCACGAAAGTGTACT
>QEOW01002360.1:18250-57808 GCA_003123825.1 Juglans hindsii
AGTTTTTGTCTGGAAAACGAAAATTGTTTTATTGCGTCATAAAGTCCTAAATATTCATCTAAGGCTAATGGAGTAGACCATTTCTCATTGTCACACTCCTAATTACCTCAAATACATAAAACTGTATTTCTGTCATCCTAGTGAGTAGTAAGACTGACTATGCTGACAGACTAAAACCTACGCGATTGGTCAATTCGTGAAAACTTTTGGGGTTTCCACGAGATTCCTAAAGCCTAAAGAAATTTATCTATTGAATTTGTGGCGTGCTGTTACAAGAGTGGTTAGGGGAGTACCACTAAGATAATCTGTCATCCTAGCATTAGGTTCTTGACAAAAAGTAATTACATGCTTGGCTTATGCTTCATGACAGATCTTCATGCTTCATGATAGATGGAAATATGATATTGCATGAACGTTCAGTTATTAATGGAAACTTAGAATAATAACATTGCCCACTATTATGACATTTATCATTAAACATACTAACGTAAACAGGGAGTAAGCTAACTTACAGACTACTTTTAACACATAAAATTTTCCATAGCTGAAATAAATACATACTAAGGTTAGGGACCATTTAATACACCATAAAAACTCATCATCCACTTTTAAACTTCCTCAAATAGAACTTTGCAAACAACCCCTTAAATTTTCAAAAATTTCAATTTGACCCCGAAAACTTTGGAAATTGCATTTTGACCCTGAAATTATCAAGATTCACAAACTTGCATATAACTCTATTCTAAATCTATTTCTAGCCTTAAAATCTGATTTATTATACAACAAATCCAAGAAAACATCAAATTCCAAATTTCATGTATATAAGCACGACAATCTTGTTTGGTTACACAGATGATATGAGATGAGGTGAAAGTTGAATAATATATTGTTAGAATATAATTTTGTTTTAAGACTTGAAAAAGTAAAATTGTTTATTGTATTTTGTTTAAGATTTTGGAAAAGTTATAATGATTAGATGAGTTGACATGGTTTGTGAAATGATTAGATGTGATAAGTGTAATTCAAAGCCTATCTTTGTACTTATAATCAGTTATCTGAAAATCAATCCTTGTTTCCATCCTAGAAGAGTGTTTAATTTCATTTACACACACTAGCTCATGCTATAAAATTTTCGGATTATTGGAATAACGCAACATCCAATACAAACTTAAACTCGAGGATATGATTCCGAGATTCATTTGTAGTCTGCTTTGTTTCTAATGTATATTGGGTTCTAAAATCTTCAAGGTGACCTAAGATTGCAACACACTCTTATCAAATAACATTTCTTGAAAGTCGTAAGATAATCACTTCACACAAATCCAAGAATACACATGAGAGAAAATCATAAATAGACCAAAGTCCAATCGAGATATGCATCTATCATTATGCTACTTAATAGATTCTAACATCCAAAATCTTAGTACTAGTCGTGTAACACCTAGACCCAATCAAACTCAATTTTTTTTATTTATTGATTTTTGTTATTTATTTATTTTGTTCATTTTATTTTGTTTTATTTTTCTTCACACGTTAATTTTTTTTTTCCCGCATGTTTATTTTTTCTTTCCGACTATATTCTTTTTCACCCGTAAGTCTCTTTCGTCCACTCCATGCACACACACGACTTAGTTTCCTCATGCACGTCTCTCTTGCACCCCGTCCTTTTTGGTTTATCTTTAGGGTTTTCGCATCATATTTATACGTACGTTATAGCCATGCGTAGAGAAGTTACGTTCGCTACCGCCACTAGCAACTCCTCCCCACACAAACAGCAACCTCGGCTTCTCCACAGCACAACCCACTTCCACCATAAACGACCATCACCCAGGGCCCAAAGCCTCACCATAGCCACTTCTTTTCCTCACTGTAAGACCTTCCCCTCAGCGTAGCCGTGCAACACCCAATCACTGGCCAAGCCATAACGCAACGCTATTTTCTTTCCTTACCGTGATGCCGCTGCCCTGCCACTCGAAGTCGTGGACAACAACTCCTCTGTGCAAACAGCACACCACCCTCCAGCCGTCCTCACCACCACGGAAAGCCAACGACCGTCGCCCAGTCGTTGAAGGAGAAATACACACGGTATACTCTGTTTTAGCTTCCGAAAACAGAGCAATTGGTTGCTCCTCCAAGCACCGCAAGTTTTCACTTTGACCAACCCCTTCAAACGTCTCCTCCTCGGCGCAAAGGGGAACCCATAGTCCAGCATCTCAGCCACGCCTAGCTGTGCCACCGTAGATAGCCACCCAGGCCGTTGCCGCGCGTAACACTCTCGGTAACACCTCCATGCATGCCGTGTTTCACTCTGTATATCATGACTTTGTCCCTCTCTCACCGTGCATCTCTCTCTCTCTTTCTCGTCCAGTGCATAGCCACCGAGTGCACCACCTTCCATCGCGCAATGCGCCGTCGCACTATACCTACTCGGTGATTCCCTGCTACCGTTGCACTACTATTATTCTTATGTTTATATTCATCGCTAATTTTATTTCATAAGGTGTAATTATGTATATATATATGTACGTATATTTATATGTAAAGTTTTAAGCTAATATATATATATATATATGGAAAGTTTTCGGTTTTAGCCTACTGTTTTCGGGTGAGAAGTTTTTGTTGAGTTTATATTTAAATAGATTTTTGCTTTAAATTTCAATAGATATTATATTTGTATTTTAATAATATTGTTAATTAAAGAGAGTAAACATATTTTTTTAAGAGAGGAGTTTTTCATGACTTATTTTATGAAATTTTAGTAACCAATGTATTCTTTTCATTTATAAAATGTTGCTGGTATTTTAGATATTTTGAATATTAATTTTTATTGAGTTTTATATTATTTTAATACTTGCTCGATTAAATTCTTATTCGGTACGAATTCGATTAAGTGGATACTCATGGTCTTAGAAAATGATGGTATTTTAGGTATTATGAGAATTTTAGGTTTTGAGGTTTTAAAAATAGGTTCTTTTAGCATTTTAAGTTTAAATATTGAAATACGTGGTTGATTGGAAATTTACTGAAATTACGTGACTTTTATAGGTGACAATTAATAATTGTTCGGCATTTTGAGAAAATTCCTGAAAAGTTAAGAAGTCCAGGTAAGCGAGGTTCCTATGCTAGACTTTGCATTAAAATAAAATGAGCTGAGGTTATTTTAAAAAATATACATATTTGATTTTGAAAAGAAATTTGAACTACCTCAGTTATTTGTTCTGCATTGCTCATGAGATTCTGTTTAAGAAGAAATTATTTTCTATCATGACTGGTGTAGACATGAGCTTATTTTTGACTTTCTGTTTCTAAACTTTGAAAAGAGAGCGAATATGAAATTTTGTGCATAAATTATGTTGTGATATGATTTTGTTCTTTTCTTAAGATTTTATGTACTCTGATACGATCTGATGTGACTTCTGAAAACCTCTGGCATAACATTCTGTTTCTGTTTCTGTTCCGTTTTGACCTTACCACGAGTGTAAAACTGTGGCCTCTATTTGGGTTGGTATCAACTTTTCTGTTTCTGGTGCACCCACTTTGGAAATAAAGTAGTTTTCTGCATGGTCTTTCCTATGTACACACTCAAGGCTCCGAGAATGAATAAGGGGAAGATTCACATTCTGTTTCTGCTCGGTTAGCTACCGGGGTTTGCACAACCCTACTACGGGGGTTAAACATGGTATTTGTTCTGATATGATAAGATACGATGTGATGTTTCAGTTTATGCTATGCCAAAGAGATTTTGATTATGAATATTTTCGAACTTTCGCTCTGATATTTTTGATAACATGTTCTGACGCTGCATTATGAAAATATTATTCTGATTCTGCATTCTGAAAGAAAATATTTTGTTTCTGCATTCTGAATTCTGTAAATGCTCATGTTTATACACTGGTATATGTTCTCTGCTTACTGAGTTGTTGATAACTCACCCCTTATCTCTATATATTTTTCAGATAATTTTAATGGTTCAGCTGGAGAACAAGAGTATGAAGTTTTAGTAAGGTGTGATGATCGAAATGCAATAAGTGCTTGAGGGTACAAGTGCTTATTTGAGAGTCGTAGTTGGTAAACTAATTTTATTTTTCAGATATTTTGATTTGATGAGTTAAGGATAATTTCGAGTTTTGGAGAGTTTTAATTTATGTTATTGAGATTTTCTTTATTGTCCCCATGGAGGAATTTAGATATTTGGATTGATTAAATGGATTAATATTTTATGAGATTTTCTGGATTTTATAGTTGTGTTATTTAAGTTGATTTTAGGTATTAAGAGCTAACTCTCTGGACCTTCGGGATCGGAGCGTTACAAATTGCACAATTGAAAAATACTCTTAATTTACAAGTCTAAAGAGAGACTAGATTCACCATACAAATCACAAAAACTTGACATTAGCAACTAAAAAACGTAAGTCAAAAATACTTGCAACAAAGTTGCCTACCAATATCATATCTTAACCTATTGTTTTATGCAACTTCTATTATGCTAATACTTAAGTAATGATCATAAATCTCAACACAACAATCAAGTTATTAACTTATCAAAACTGAACTCACTATGCAAATCCTATATTTACTAACTGTAACAACCCACTAGAAATTCACCGGTGGAATTTCTATTGACTTTAGGAACCTCGTGAAAACTCCATAAGTTTTTACGAATCGACCAATCGCGCAGGTTTTAGTCTGTCAACATAGTTAGTGTTACCACTCACTATGATGCTAGATATATGAGTTTAATTATTTGAGGTAGTTAGAAGTGTCAGAATGCGTTATGGTCTACGCCATTAGACTCACTTGATTATTTAGGATTTTATCGCGCAATAACCCATTTTCATAATTTCGGACGAAACAACTGTTCAAAATTGTGAAATTATTTTTAGGGGCACTTTGGGGATGAATTTCAGTAAACGATTTTCACTACAGGTTAATATGAATATTTAGGATTTTTCAGTACTAAGTTTATTATGCATTTTTTTCGAAGTGAATAGTAACCTCGATACACGCATCAAGTATAGTGTTTTCAAAATCACAGTGTGGAATGTCTAAATTAGGTTAAAGAAGTTTTATTTGGACACTTGGCAAGATCTTAGCCACACATAGTGAATAGTATTAGACACTTGACACCATGAGGAGCCATTAGATGGATTTGTGAAGGAAATCAAGGTGTGAGATTATGCCACCTAAGCAAAACCTTGTTTCATCTGTTCAACCAAATTGTGACAGACCAAAGAGGGTTTCAACCCTAGCTAAACCCTAAATGGTTGGAATCCAATTGAAACCCCAAAAGCTTGATTGAAACCAAAACCCTAAACGGTTTCCCCAAACCCTAAGTTGGCCTCTAAACCCTTTTTAATCCGATTTCTAGCATTGTGTTTAATCACTTGATTAAATCACTTTTACATGCTATTAATTAATCAAATCCTTGTCATGACATCATTATCCAACTTTTTAAACCTTGGAAATTTGATTGGGCCAAGAAAAATTGGTTTTGGGCTTGATAGCATCTCAAACCCTAACCAAACCCCCCTTTAAACCCCAAATTGAAGCCCACTTGGTTGGGGCCCACCAAGGCCCACGAAATTGGCCACCTTGGCAAGGCTTCTTGAAGAAGTTTTCTCCCCCACATGGCAGACCATCCACTGCCATTGGCTGCAACCCATTAGGGCCTTGATGTGAAGAGAAGTCCACTCCATCAACCTCCATCTCTCACAGCTGCTGCAGGCAGTCCATGCCTCTCACTATTCTCCACTTTATGTCACCTAGCCACCTCCAATCAAGGGTCATTCAAGCCCATAACTTCCCCCTCCAGGAGTCTAAAGTCGTGCAAGGCACACTTATCTCCATTTTATCACTTCTTCCCCCGTTCTTAGAGAGAAACCCAAAAGCGCTCTCTCGGGCAGATTTCTGTGTATTTTTGGGTGGCCATTCTCGACCCCTTGTAGGTATTTCCTCACGATGACTCCTTCATTAAAGTTGTTCATATTTGAGTCTAGTCTCCGTAGATATCTTATTTGTCTCAATCCATGCTCATTTGATTGGTAAAAATTATTTTAACCATGGAAAGGTCATTCTGGGCATGAAACTGGAGAGTATGATATGTTTTGGAATTTTTGACCAAGCTAATGGACATATCTTGGTCCGAAAATTTTATTGAGTATTTTTAACATGTGTTTATGAATGTTCATTGAGGTTTTATTGCATGACTAAAGCTTTTGATGATAGATTTCAATAGATTTAGAAACTTGAAAACTGGAAATGGGAAAACAGTTTTTGTTTTGTGAAAGTTTAAATATTTCGTGGTATAATCTTATTCCAAAGGCTTTGATATTTTTATATGATGATCCTAAGCCTCTTATATACATGTTAGGATGTTATTCAGAAGATATTTAGTATTATTTTTAAATATATGAATTTTCTATGCAAGAGGATTTCGGTTTGGCCTAAGATTTGATTTTTTTGGGTTAGATCCATGTTTTGTTGAATTTTAGCCATGTGATTTTAAGTTTGATGGTTAGATCTTCTTTAGGACACATTGTTGGACCATGTGATGTTTTAGTTTGAAGATCACACGTCTTTAAGCCATGGATCAAGAGATTGATCAAATGTAGTTGAGAGAAAAGTTTCTGTTTTGGACTATGTTTAAAACTAAAAACTCCAAGTGTTGTTTTGTGATTTTTGGTGACTTTTGTTTGATGATTTAAAGCATGGTTGATCTTAGAATGATGTTATGAATATGTTAGAGGTAAGATTTGATTTTTTGGAAGTCTTGGAGATGTTTTTATTAAGGTCAAAACTTGTGATTTAAAGGGTTTACTTTTTGTTAAAAAGTTTGGGTCTTTTTACAATACCACTAGGCAAGCATGCATAAGGCCATTAGGGTTTCTAGAAGGATCTTGTGATGATGAAGCTTTAGGGTTTCAGCCATAGTGGGAGGCACCCCTTGTCCTTCATACACTGAAAGTATTTTACATTTCAAAGAGAGGGAAATGATGAAGAGAAAAGGGTGAGCATTTTTGCTATTAACACTTGGCAAGGATGCATAGGATGTTTGAGGTTCTAGAAGATGCAATCATGAGGGAAATTTCTGAAAACAAAGAGACACATGCTACGTGGCAATGAAACAGAAGCTTCTAGGGTTTCAAAAATAGGGAAAGAGCAAGGGACAAAAGGCATGTTCAACTAGGGCAAGAAGAAGGGGCCACTTGGAGCCCATGTGAGAGATTTTTTGTGGCTCTTCACTTTCTAGAAGAAATAATGATGAGAGAGAGAATGAGTGGAAGCAATAAGACCCATAAATAGGGCCATTATTGACTGGTGCCCATAGTGAAGGAGGAGGGAAGTCACGTCAACATTTTCATTAATTCTTCAACATTTTTATTAAAGAATTAATGAAAATGTTGACATGTGGATTCTCCTCCCCCCTTGCCTCTGTCATCGTTGCCATTGCCGTCATCGTAGACAGTAAACAGTTCTCTCAAGTGCCGTATTCCATTTTTCACTCTCAACAGTAAGAATCTCGTTGTAGTTGTGATTGTTTTGGATGAAATTTTGGAAAAACTTTTCTAATTTTGATGGAGCATGAGATTTTTTTGAATGGAGGATGGGATTAGTTAAGTGTTGTAACTCTATGAAGTTGGTTTTGTATGATGGAATGAAGTTAGGGTTTCAGAAATCTAATTTGGGGATGAAATCTGAAACCCTATTTCAGATTCATCCCCAAATAAGAAACCCAAATCTGAAATTTATATTGATGTTGTCAATCTAGTTCGAGGTTACAATCCCAAAACCCCAATTTATATTAGGTTTCCAGATTAAACTCTAATATAAATTAAGTTTCAATTCAAAACCCAAATATAAATTGGGGTGTCATATTGAGACTGTATTGTTTGCTTAGGGTTTCCAATTGAAGCCCTAAATTAGATTGAGGTTTTATAAATTGGGGTTTCAAATTGAAACCCTAACCTAGATTGACCCTAATCTAGCTTAGGGTTTCAGATTGGGGTCTCAATATGAAACACTAATCAAGTGTATTTTGTGATTTTTGCGTGATTTTAAAAACCTAAAATATTTGATACTTTGCGTCATGTCAGGTGTTTAATAGTTGATAAGTTCTATGAATAGCAGTGATTGTGCTAGTGTCGGTGATCATAATACTTTTTCGAGTCCAAACACTAGCACTAATGTTATGACCCACACACCTACCCTTACCCCTACACCCATGGATCCACCAAAGGAAAAAACCATCTCCATCATGTCATAACTTTTTACAAAATTAGATAGTGGTGACCCCAATGACGCACATGAAAAATGTTATTATTGTTGTGTTATTTATGATTGTCTCTTGAACAACATCACACTTCCAAGTTGAAATATCATTTAGAAGAACAGTGCAGAATAGTCTTAGTAAGACATTGAGTACTTGAAAAAAACAATCTAGGTTGTAGATTTGGACTTAAAAGGATGGCGGATGAGAGTAGATGGAGTAATACATTGAAGGGGTTTGTAAAGTTTGACCCGGAGAGGTGCAGAAGATCTTTAGATTGTGTGATCATAATTAACGAGCTACCATTTCAATTTGCGGAGGGTGAAGGGTTCCAAGCCTACTCTAAGGACTTGGAACCTAGGTTTAACATTCATTCTCGTCACGCAATGGTGAAAGATGTTCTTAAAATATAAGGGTTGGAGAAGAATTTGTTAAAATATTTATTGAATGGTCAAAGAGTTTGCCTCGCCACTTATACATGGACATTGGTCCAAATTTTGAACTACACGTGTTTAACTGATCATTTTGTAGACAGTGATTGGAGGTTACACAAAAAGACTCTTCAGTTTTGTTTACTCGACAAACACAAAGGTGACACTATTGTGAAGGTGGTGGAGTCTAGAATAAAAGAGTAGGGTTTGGAGTGAGTAGTGACAATAACATCGAATAAAGTCTAATGATACTGCACTTAAAGTATTCGAATAATAAGGTTAAAGAGGAAAATATGTCCATATTGGGTGGTGAATTCTTGCACGTTCGATGTTGTGCACACCATCAATCTTATTGTGACTGACAGTTTAAAAGATGTTCATGAGTCGGTTGCTAGAGTAAGAAATGCAGTGGGGCTTGTGAGATCTTCACCGACTAGACTTGAGAAATTCAAGACCTTTGTACATGTTGCGGGTCTTGAATGTAAGAAAATATTGTGTCTTGATGTTTCTACAAAATGGAACTCAACCTTTTTTATGTTGAAAACGGCCAAACAATATAGAAAGGCCTTTGATGCCATGGGAAATGAGGACCTACAATATGTTCGTCACATGCAATATGCCATGGGAGATCAAGGCAGACCAAAGATGTGGATTAGGGGAATATCTGAGTCTTTGTAGAATTCTTGAGGCTTTTTTGTGGTGTCACATGCATCATTTCTTGTTCTTTATATATAACATCAAATGAATATTACCAACAAGTTTTTTAGGTAAATGAGAAATTAGATGAAATGTGTGAAAGTAATGATCTTACTTTACATATTATGACATTAAACTTGAGGCTCAAGTATGAGAAAATTTGAAAGATTTGAGTAGGATTAACATTTTGCTATATATTGTTATTGTTCTTGACATGCAATACAAAATTGATGAAATGGTATATGGGTTGGAAAATACTAGCGAGAATGGATGGAGCAGATCAACTTGTGTTAAAGGTTAAAGACACCATCAATAGATTGTATGATGAGTTGGCTACATTCATGGTGTTTAATATAGGGGTTTCGTCATCCACCACATCGCCTCCTCCTGAAGTCGATAAGCAAAAAAAGTATAAGTGGGATATGAGGTTTGACAATACATGAGCTTTGGAAGAGTTTAAACGGTTAATCGGATTTGGAAAGATACTTGTCGGCAAAGTTACGCCCATATGTCGAGGAATTTGATATTTTAGGTTGGCGGAATAAAAATATCATCAAGTATCCTGTCCTTGAAGAGATAGCCATCAATATTTTGACCATCACTATTTCTACCATGGTCTCAGAGTCCGCGTATAGTTTCAAGGGTGCATATTAGATCAATTTAAGAGTTAGTTGTCTTCTAACATTTTGGAGGCTTTATTACATTCAGCATTGGATTAAAGAAAAGTCAATTCAAGATTTAGGAGCTGGTGACTTTTGCATGGAGCTACGAATAAGGGGATGTTGATTGGAAGCGCTTGCTTATATAGATTGTTTTATATTTATATGACAAACTTAATTTTGATTTCAATTGTTGTAGCCACGAGTTCGGGAAAAAAGACTCGATCTCAATCTACTTCAACCACACATTAATATTTTGATACACCATTGGCTTGTTAATTTATTTTTTATAATTTGTACTTGCGTTATTATTTTTTCCTAATTGAAGCTCTTTTCTTTTCGAGTCAAATATCCTCATTTTCATCCTTTTCTTTTTTTTCTTATTTTTTTAGATTTTATTAAACACTAGAGTCAAAGGGACTAAATTTGTCAAATGGATTTGTTACAAGCATTTCCTTTAGCACTGAATGGCGGGGTGGCTGGCTGCCCGGCTGCTGGGGGTGGGTAGCAGGCCTAGTTACAAGCATTTCTAAGAAAATAAACAAGAATAAATATCCCTAACAAGTATTTGTTGTTCTTTTATTTTCCCCCATGATATTGGATAAACGTCCACCTCTCTAAGCATTAGTAAAGCCTTTTAGTTTTATTAATGCATATGATTCTCTTTCTACACAATTCATGCTTTTATATTTTCAACCAATGTTATCAAATTTTAGAGAAAGCTTTTGATTCTTCTCTACTTGAACAAAGTTTGTGGAGTTTTTTTTTTTTTTTTTTTTATCAATAACAAAATAAGGTAAGAAAAGTAGGAAGGGAAAATACCAATACCAAGTTTCAAAAATCAAGGTGCTAAAATTGACACTCTTAAAAGCTAGTGTTTATTACATAATAGTTTAAAGTGCTCAACTATTTAAGAACTTTACCTATTCTTCACTAATTATGCTACCAAAACCTCCTCTCCAAAGATTGCCGTATATCTTGTGAACGTATCATCAAATACAGCATTTTCCTCAAAAATTAACCCTAGATTTGAAAATGGCAGCTTGCAATGGAATGAAACCCTTTCATGAAAACATATAATTAAAATACAGCAAACTCATGGAGAAGATAGATGAAAAAAAATAGCTATGAGGTTTCTTCAGAAGCAGTTACCATCGATGCCAAGTCCAACTCTTCATCGGAGTCAATAACATCTTCATAGTCATAATAGGCATTCACCTGCATTACATCATATATTCAGAGCACATTTATTATGCTTAATCAAAAGAGAGCAAGCTAGGAATCAGTACCACTGGGAATAAAATAATTATTCTTACTCATCATTTAGCTTTAACATGGAATAACACTTGTAATTACTCCATTATATTTATATATTAATTTTCCATATAAATTTGGAAGGGTAAATATTAACAAATACATAACAAAATATACTACAATACAAATATAATATTATATAAGGATAAACTTATATTATACAATACAGATATAATATTATACCTAAGCTATTCTAGGTTTTATTCTGCATACCTAAATCTTGACAAAGAAAACAAAAACATTCTGCTATGATAAGGTAAAAACGATCAACCAAATATGTGATAAATGAGCAAAAGTGTCCACTTATGATGGAGCCTTGCTACTTTCTTTTATCCCTAAATGTCTAGGAAACTTTTGCAGATCCAAAATCATTCTTGTTTTTCCTATTCTATAAATGAGTAATATCCAATACCTGTGGTCTAGGAGAAATTGCTTCGAAGGTATGAAATTTTGGATGATCAAAATTCGGGGCTTCCAGAACAATGTATGCCCCCTTATTTTTGTACCTCTTCTCTGTTGCCTGCATGGTATACAAGACAAATGTGGGACAGATTACAAATGCTGTAGCAAACAATCTTGAACCACTTAAATTGTGTTATTGCGAACATTCTGTAATGATGGCATAAACCATTCTTCCTTATTACGATTCCAGTCGACCCAAAGACAAAACTAGTGAGTTGGAATTCCTTCACGCCAACTTTTAAACAAAACCAAGAAATTTAGGAATCATTCAGAAAATTAACCAATCATAGCTGATCTGACAGGCATAAGACCATGTTTGTTCAACTCCCTTTCTCCCTTGTTAAAGATAATAATATTTTCTCATTATTTACCTTCTCCATTAATGAAGATAGTACCCACTCAACAGTTGGAGACTCCCTTTCACCATTTTGCAAGATATCTAGATGTACATGCTAGGCAGTGAGATATTTTCTGCCTTGCAAAACGTGAGAATAGCTTTCTATAGTTTATACCAGCAAAACTTATAAAAAAAAAAAAAAAAGTTTATACCAGCAGCTCTGAAAGTATTATAAGACAAAGATGTCCATTCACAATGATCAACTAACAATCACATCACAAAGTATTGCTGCATACTGATATTGTAGTTGCCTATTTAAGGAAGCCCAAAAGATAAAAAGATCAACACAAATTCAATCTTAAACTTTTAAAAGCCGAATAAAGGGGAATAGGAATAAAGCATAATGCCCCATGAAATGATAGGAATGGTATCCAACTCAAATTCACAAAGATTTGTATTTGTATGTACAAGTTTATAAAAATAAGACCACAGCATTTGGGTGGGGGCCATTGTTTGTAACGGACTAAGCACTTGTTTGGGGAGTGAGATGAGATGAGAATTTTGTGAATAGTAGTAAGATAGTTTGTGAATAGTAGTGAGATAGTTTGAGTTGAGTATTTTTTGAGTTTTGGGAAAAGAGAGAGAAAAAGTTGAATAAAAAATATTATAAAGTTAAAATATTGTAATAATATAGTTTTATAATATTATTTTTGTTTGGGGATTTGAAAAAGTTAGAATTGTTTTTTATTTTTTATTTAAAAGTTGGAAAAAGTTGTAATGATTAGTTTGAAAATTTTGTATTTGAATTATGTTAGGGAATAAGATGGGATGAGATGAAATGAGTTCAGATGAGAATTTTGTGTCTCATCTAAAGCCCCAAACCTGCCACACTCCATGACTTTTTACCATCATTTGTAAACTCTAGTTAGGTATTTCTCATGTATACTCCCTGTATACTTGGTTTTTGCCTACTTTTATGAATAAAATACTTTGATTACCGATCAAAATAAATAAATAAATAAGACCACACAAGGCAAGAAGGTTTAGAATCTGAATTTTCATATAAATGAGTAATTCCATTATATTTAAAGGTACACTCAACTATGAATATTATAGCTGGAAGAATATACTGTTTGCCAAAACTAATTATTGCTATTGCTAAATATGATTCCCCATTCGGCACCACCCTATACTATAAAATAGCTTAAAATTTCATTCTAACTGCTAGACAATGCATCAAAATGTTTCATTACGAAAAAGTAGTTTTAGAATGCCATATCTTGTGATTATCATTAATTATATATATATATATATAAATAAAACTTCTGATTATCAAGAAACACAAATCTGATGTTCACCAGTTTGTTTTAAACTATATATTCATAGAGGTCGACAATCTACATGTGGGTATATATTCACAATGATCAATCCCATCTTGATCAAGTTTCTGATCCCAGCCGCCATAATAATTGATATAATCAGGGAAAATGAAGACAATGTTTTACTCTCCACAGTAAACAGGAGCCCAAGTGATAATGAGATCCTGATCCCCTCCCAACATTTTCATGATTGCACAAGGAAGACTTCCCATATGGAAAACAATTAGCTGTATATGCAATAGCAAAGAAATTTGTAGGTCAATGAAGTTAAAACTTCCACTCAGGCTTCATAAAAAAGTAAAAATTATTGAAACTATCTTCAAGTAAAGACACTAGAAAAGCATCAAAATATATTTGCCTAACCCGTTTTCTCTCCGTACAAAGCCTAACCCGTGTGTGAACAGTGTTTCGAGAGAAACCCTAACCTTCCTATCCCGCCGCCACCCCCACCCACCATCGATCGGAGAGGGACACCACAGTCATAGACGAGGCCGACGGGCCCTGGCATCCTCACTGAGGGTCGTCGGCGTCGGTTCCTCGCTGGCGAACACTTCCTCTTTTTTTTTTTTTTTTTTTCCCGGCGTCAGTCTCTGTGCACTTGAATCCGTCACAGAACTAATCAATAGACCTAGGCGTCTCCGTCGTGGGGCCTTCGACATCGGTCCTTCTCCAGCGACTGGTATTTTTCTACTGCTCTTTCGTTTCCTCCTCTGACGAGCTGCAATCTGAGCTTTTCCATTAGCCACCGCTACAGGCTATTTCGACGGACTCCGGCGACCACATTGTGGGCATTCGACGTCATCCTCCGGCGATTGGAAGTTCTCCGTTATCTCAAGGATTTTTTGCAAGAAAATCCGTGAACTCAGGGCCTCCAACAGATCTGTGTTTTACCTTAGGATGAAGTAGAAGCAGTAGGGAACACTAGGAACAGATTTGCAATGGCATTTGACAATGACGACGAAACACGATGCTGTTTCGTCCCAGTTGGAAGGTGAGAGGTGGTTGAAAATGGAATAAAAAACTTTCATTTTTACGAAAGAGGGAGGAAATATCTTTCGTATTTCTGAACGTAGCAAAAGGATAGCTAAGTTCATGTATCTAGGGAGGACAACAACTTTGTGGTTGGCTAAGGGGATTGAGGATTGTTTAGACCTTAACTGCCACGAAGGTTTCTTCAGAGAGCTAAGGATGGGTAATGGAATTTTTAGCATTCAACATCATGTTAATGCAAGGGGTAGTTTTCTGCAGCTCTCAAAATTCCGTAATGGAAGGAGGAAAGGTTTGTTGGTGATTCCGGAGGGCACAAATGGCATTGGATGGAAAGGTTTTCTGCAGTCCATTCTAAGTGTCACCGAATGCAAAGCCACTTCTCGAAGTGAAGAGTTTGTTGATGGGAAAACAGTGGGAAGACCTTCCTCAATCAAAGGTACTTCATACACAACGGTGTTGAGGTCACTGGCGGGTAGTCAGGCCAAGACCAGTTCAGCGGTAGAAAGAAAGGGCAAGGCACTTGTAGGAGACAAAATACCTCAAGCGACTTTGGGAGAGTTGGAAGGGGTCTTGTGGGATGTCAAATCTCAATTGAAGGGAGTTATGGATTATGTAAGAGATCTAATGATTAAGGTGGATAAAGGGCTGGACCTAGTCATGAGTACAAGTGTGCAAGCAAGTGTGCCGAAAAGTGTATAGGCAAAGGGTGTGTCAATGATAGAGTCGTTGGACGCTGGCATCTTTGTTCATGCCAGTGTCACTATGCCTTCTAAGAGAGTTGTAGGGTCTCATGCACCAGTTACAGATGTAGTTGGTCCTTCTGTCCAGGGTTTATTTGTAGTTAAAGACAAGGGTCCCTCCAAGGTCTCGAGTATTTTGGAAGAAACAGTCGAGCCTCTTTTAGAAGATGCAAACAAGGTAACAAATGGTAGTGCTTCCCCTCATGAGGAAGTAGTAGGGTCAGACAAAGCGGCATGGCAAGGATCGTCGAGGGGTGGAGCATATACACAAAATGTTGATGGAGGGGAGGAACCTGTAATGATCATAGATGGAGGGGAAAACAACCATATACCTATCAAGCAACCATTTGGCGAGAAGGAAATCGATTTGTCATTGGTGCCTCGTGTGGGGGAAGGTTTAGAGTCGGAAGTGCAGTCGGGTACTGTGGCTGGGGATAATGTCGTTCCCCTGGTTTCTCTTCCTCCAATTAATGATATAGCGGGTTCAACGGCGGATTGGATTCTGAATAAAGATAATGGGTTTCTACAAACCCTAGGACTTTCATATGGAGAACATGGAGAATATGAAGACCAATTTAAAGCACTATTCACTGCAATTGAGGCAAGCCACATGCTTGAAACCAAATTGAAGTTTAAGAAAAGTAGGGAGTTAAAGAATCTTACTTGGGCAATCAATTACGATACTAAGGGAGCTAGCTCAAGTCGAGGGAAGGCTAAAGGGAGAGCTTTGTGAAGACGTTCTCGTAGTAGGATGTTTGGGTAGAGGATTATTTTCACGGAATCTAGAGGATGGGGTCGGGGAGGTGTATCGATTGTTTTTCCAATTCGGACTTTATGTATTTTGGGTAGGTTTTTATGGGCTTTTGAGTCATTAAGGGTTTTCTTGTATGAGCTAGGTGTTTTTCTTGTATGCGTCCAGTGTACTTGGTTACTCCTATTGATATATATATATATATATATATATATATATATAATACTATTACTTATCAAAAAAAAAGTAAAGACACTAGAAATGCATATAGATATAAAAGCATAAAATATACACTGGGCAACAACTAATATAACATTTCGATTCAATAAAAACCTGAAATTGTGGGTAGTCTGGAGCACTAAACAGTGTAATCAGTTTCCCAGATTCCACAACATGATCTACGGTATAACCCTCTTCCATTCCTCCAAAGCCAGGCCTTTTTTCTCTTGCATCAGGGCCTTCATGTGATCTGATGATTAACTGGCACAAAAACAATAAATGATGACCCAAATTGTTTTTGCTCTTTAGATGGCAGTAAGTTCTGGTAAAAGATAACTAACACAGACAGATAAGTTAACATGAAAACAAAAGCAAGTATAAAGAAAATCTTCAAAAGGTTTGAATTATGGAGTGACAACACAAAAAATAACAAGCTATTACATGTTACTCCACTTTCAAAGAACAAGTTTGTTTATTTCAAAGCAATACAGAGCACAAAAACCATTTTGTGTGCATAACCTTCCAATAAAACACCATAACCATTGGAAAAAAAAAAAAAAAAGGAATTGCCAAACAACTTCAGACCAAATGGCATATCCCTTCAGAAAAGAATTAACAGGTGGAGCAAAAAGTTGCAAGGTCAATCTCACAGATACAAGGGAATTTATTTACAATCTAGATAAGAACATTAAAGAGTTATATTATAGTTTCATTCTTCATGAAATCAAAAGTGGCAAACTGCAGTTCCCTAGATCCGAAGCCATAACAATAATTACTACATGTCGATATAGATAACTAACACGCTAATGAATAGGGAAAGTACAAGTCAAGAATATAATTGCTGCTAGGTACTTCTTTGTATTTATTGAAGAGAAATAAAATGATAGATGCTAGAATATACTATTTAGAAATATAGATAAACAATCAAAATACAACTTGCCCATGATGAGGGATATTACAATGTTAGCCATGTGAGCTTTAGGTTTAAATCAGAATAATGATATCACCTTGAGATTGAACCTTTTGAGGAAGTCTTCGGTGCAATCGGGACCCCACAATAGTCCAATGCCTCGCTCATTATTTGGAGAAAGACCGGGTTTCATTGATGGGTCTGACCATAGCACATCACCAGGAATTAGATTCAAGCCTTCCCATGGAGGATCAAGAACTGACCTTCGAGCCTTCGATAATTCTTCCAAAGAACCAAGTGCTAAAGGCTTCGGTTCAGAGTTGAAACTTAATCTACGATTCTTCTTCCCTTTTGATCTCTTGGATGGGGTCATAGAAACACTACGGAAAAGCCCTCCATGAGCGGTATATACACATCCAGCTATAATAGAAGCCAAAGGAAGCCCTTCAAAGCATCCCAAACATTTCCGATAGACATGCTTACCTTTATCTCCATACTTTGTCAACACTTCCTTCTCAAAGCCATAAACAGAGGTGCAATACTTGGATTCATGATTACCACGGAGAAGATATACTCTATGTGGCATAAAGACCTACGCAGAGCATCATCCCATAATATACAATCTGATTAATAACTATATATTGATACCATTTAAATAAAAGAACCACGTTACCTAACTTATGATAAATGCAAGGAAAATCCGTAGTTGAGAACAGAGTTCGATCCTACAATATCTAACCCATCAAACTAAGGTCAATTCATTGGAGAAATTCTGCAGTGCACAACCGTTATACACCATACATTGTTCCATACAGTTTTTTATGTTAAAAAATCAACAGAAGATTGAAAATCATGCACATTTATTTGCCACTTTATTTCTTAGACGAACCGATTAAATAGTCGAATTATATAACGCCACCAGAGTAAAGCACCAAAAAAACAAAACCAAAAACCAAAAAATAAGTGCATGGAATCCTATAAATCAGAACTATATTACTTTAAACGAATTAAGAATCAGTAAAGGAATTGCGTGGATTTAGAAATTACAACTTAGAAAAGGAAGAAATTAGAAGCAGACAACTTGGCAATTATCTGAAAGCATTCAACGAGAGCCACCTGATTTGATACGGAAGTGGAGCTTGGCAAAGATGAGAAATTCAAGCATATTTCAGATACTTGTTAGATAAATCGATATACCTTCATTGCCAACAAAATAAGAAAGGTCTCGAGGCCCCAAGCGCCTCTGTCGACATAATCACCGTTGAAGACGAAGAAGCGATTTTCAGAGGGGAATCCAGCGTCTTGGAGAAGAAAGAGAAGATCGTGCAACTGACCGTGAAGGTCCCCCACGACCACGACGGAGGAAGCGGCGGCGGCGGCGGCGGCGGCGGCACTGGATTCGTGTTCAGGGTCTATTGTGAGGCAGTTGGGCTCCTTGTGGAGGATCTTGGACGCGGTGAGAACCAAAGAGTCAAAGACCGGAACGGGAAGGACGGAGGGAAAATCAGTCGGAGGTAGATCCTTGGACGACCGATCGAAGACGGACATGAGATTCCGGATCCAATCTAGATCCACCTTGCCATCGGAAGGCCACGTTAGTGGTGTCCGTATCGGATTCGTATCGGAGAAATCTCGGGCTCCTCCATCAGGGCTCGCATGTAATAACCACATTTCAACCAGGACAAGTAAATAACAAGGATACGAAAATCAAACAATTAATGAAATAATAAGGCGCACATTTTCGTTCTTCAGAGAAGGCTGACTTTTCAGATTTTATTCAAACCAACACTGCTCTAATCCATTTTCCCGAGACAACAACATGGCGACGGATGCCCCAGCTCAGCCAAATCCAGGACCTACACAACAAAATTCTTAGTCACGCCAGTAAACAGTTGACCATAGAGTATAGGAAAACTAGTAGTTCGCGTATTTTATTTTCTTATTTTTTTTTTAATCTTGTATGAATAAAAATTAGCCATAAAATGATGAAAAAGTGAAAAAAAAAATGATGAAAAATGAAAAGAAATTAAAATACATTGGTAGGGGTGGAAGAAAAAACTAAAAAAAAGATTGAACCAGTCGGTTTGGTCCGATTCACAATTGATTGAAAATTGGTTTAGTTCCAGTTTTCATATTTTTGAATTAACTGAACTAAATAAATATATTTTTAATTTTTTAAATTATACATATTATAAAATTAATATAACATGACGTTTTAATCTTATTATTTATGCTTCCTTGATATAAACTTACTTTTAAACATGAATATTAATATTAAGTTAAATAATATGTTATTATTTATCCTTATATATTAAGTTACATACTTACATATATAATATGATATAAGTATAAAAATACACTTTATATATATATATATATATATGAAGGATAAATAAATTTTGGATAAGTACATTTTATAATTTTTTTGTATAACTTTTTCATTTGGGTAAGAAAAAAAACTAGCCCAAAACTGAATCACACCTGTAAAATCAAATTGAAACTAAAAAAAATCGAAAGTTTCGATTTCCTAGATGAATCAGTCTGTATCGACTTTTAGAATCCCTAAATCAACCTAGACTGGTTTAGTTCCAAAATATATCTCGAACCGAACCGAACGGAAGTTGTTACACTCCAAGACATTAGTATGATTTGATCATTGTACCCATAGTAACCTAGGATATAATTAGAAAAGATAAATGAAACCCTTAAACTAGAGTCCAATTTGCAATCGTTCCTAAATTATTAATTTTGACAATCATCACCTAAATCACCAAAGTATACTAACCTTACTCTCTTTTTGTGACACCCAAGCCCTAATCTTTGGGTTAGGGCTAGAAAATAACAACAATAACAATAAAGATTGTTGATAAGAAATTACCAGATATGGGTGAGGAAAGGTTATTAGGCCATTAAAAAGGAGCGCACGAAAGGTCTACGTGTAGGAAGATGAGGAATGGATATAGCTAGGCAAAATGTGTTGAGTGGCACTTGCCCATAGCAATCGTGGCCAAGAGAAAGTCTACTCAACTTAATACTCTCCTGCCAACAGAAATCATCCCTTCAAAGATCTATGCCAATGAAATAGGGACTATCGAGTTATCTAGTCCAAAGGGACATCCCGTCCTCCATGTTATACTCTGACTGGAGCCTTCCTCTGTTTGTAGGTAACATTCACTAGAGTTTGGGAGTGTTGTTGGGGTCGTAGGAAATTGTTCCAACAGTTGGCGGCTTTTTTGTGAACGAAGCTTCTCCTACATAAAGAAATTTATTGTTGAGGCAAGATCCATATGCCAACAACCACACTTTCTCATACACTTCAAGGTCTACAAATAGTCACGATGGACAAAAAAATAACCAAAGGAGTGGAGCGGCAATTCTCAGAGCTAGAGAAGTAGCTACAAAGGATGATCATGGTTATGGAGCCTCTCTAGCAAGAAAAGAATGGTTTGAAGCAAGGTGTTAGAAACTGTTAAAAAACAGAAAGTGAAGATGAGAAGAAACTGATTTGATAAGAAACTGATTCTCATTTGATATGTTTTGATTACATAAGGTTCATATATATATATATATATATACATGTTAAAAAAGCAGAAAAGTAAAAGGAAGCTACTGAAATTTAACTTTTGATTATGTACACAATATCAATTCAGAACTTTTGTGGACAGTATGGTAGAGGCAGCTTTATGCATCGTGATCCTCATATTTCTTTGTATGCAACCATGCATTTCTTTAGCTGAGCTTCTTCTTTTCTATGCCATCCTTTTTGCTGTTGCTGCTGCCTTTTTCTTTCCATGTACTGCAACATACTTTATCAGCTTTATGCATGTCTTGAGTGCTGCAATGTATTTCAACCATGCTTTGGTTGCTGTCCTCGTGTGGAACCAGATTGCATTTCACTTTATTACATTGTATTCTGTAAGACAAGGCCTGGAGAAAAAGGTCGCCAGATTAGAAGGGAGCAAGGACCAGGG
Organism: Juglans hindsii; assembly: GCA_003123825.1. Classification (NCBI taxonomy): domain Eukaryota; kingdom Viridiplantae; phylum Streptophyta; class Magnoliopsida; order Fagales; family Juglandaceae; genus Juglans; species Juglans hindsii. The sequence continues at coordinate 39,376 of QEOW01002360.1, forward strand.
TTGTGGCCATCAATGGGAGGAAAAGACCTAGAGTGGGGAGCTAACGAGGAAATGCGAGGAGATGGCGAAGCGGGTAGGAACACCGTCGATCGTGGACAACCTGCTTAAATCCATGGATATGATATACAGTAAGGAAATAATGATGTTCCCTCTTCTCCCAAAATCTAAGGTCCCTCAAATCGATCTCTACGATAGGTCAAAGGACCCAGCAGAGCATCTAATGTAATAACCCCACCCTAGAGATGGAATGAGTTTCTACATTTTGTCGTACTTTCCCTTTATACATAAAATAATATAAAATTCAACATTCAATGGAAGGAACTTTTTCATTTTCTCATAACTTCAAAACTCAAAATAATATATTTGTCAAAATAGAAAAACTATCCCATTATTTACACATTGAAAATGTAACTATTTACATAATATGAAGATCCATCTTGTTTACAAAAAAAATGTTTCCTCAAAATACATGATAAAAGTCTATCGTATGTATCAAAATTTTGACAAAAACAACACAAACTAAAAAAATCCCTCAACAAGACCCAATCCAACATTCCAAAACATCCATCTCTCATTACTGAGTAGTGTTTTGCTTTGAAGCTTTGTCTTCATCATTATCTAGACGTTTAAAACATTAAACATATAAGTGAGTCTAGTACTCAATTAGTAGTTACACCATACTTTTAAAATATCATAAATTAGTTATTCCATTTCTTTTGAAAAGCCATACAAATATAAAACATTTCAATTAAACATTCCTAAATCTATTTCTACTATTACGCCATGTGTGTTAGGATTAACAATCTTTTGGACCCGATTCGGCCTGTGGCCACGGGTTGGGAATCCCTCAGTCAGGATGGTGCCACTGGATATGTTACACCCCCAGATTAAGCTTGGGATCAGACGGACTCTGAAGTATTGGGACATGCAACACAAGGTTGCATGCCCCTGATCATGACAATTAAAGATGCAATGCAATATCCGCAGCGGATTTATTTTTTTATTTAAACAATACTATACACTAGATATGATATGTCCCAAACATAAAACATATTTCATAAACTGAAGATAATAGATGTTCAAAGTACGGCGTAAGTCCAAAAGATCGGTAACCATAAGAGTACTGGTGGCAGAGCTCTCTAAGTATATGCAAAAGCTAAGGTAACTACTAGACTAATCCATCGAGTAGCTCGTGAAACTCGGTCAAGGATGCCCTAATACTATCGATAAAACAAAACATCGAAGCGATGAACTCCGCGTTGTGCAGTCACTGTCTAGTCGACCGCCTCCAATCGATCTTCTGGCACGTCTCCTCATCCTAGCACATGATCTACCATTCTATGGGGAATGGTATTTGAGACTACTAAGTGAGATTTAATTACAAATCTCAATAAGTTAACAAATAACTTAAACTGATAGTTTAAATATGCATGCATAACAGTAAAAACATGAATGCAAAACACGAACATGAGTAAATTGATGTGACTTGAAAAATATTATGACATGTACTGACATGACTTGAACTGACATAAAATGAATTGAATTGTTGTGAACTTGAAACTAAATGTCACATAACATGACTTGAACTGAACATGAAATAACATGAATTGAACATGAAATAACATGAATTGAACGTGAACTGAACTGAAACTGAACATGAAGATGGAATCTTGTTCAACAATTAAATTAGTTAATTAAAAGTGGGTGTCACACAGATCCTCTTGAGCCTTGTGTTTCTGCCAATACCGTATCACATCACATGAATCTGCATCAGTTGTGAGTGCATTAACATACGTATAAGTTCACAGGTATCTGCACTTGCTATAAAAAAAAGTATTGTATGTATCTCGTGACAAGTATCTGCACCTGCACGAGTACGTATAATTTGAATTTGAAATGTGGATGGCACCATCAACATTGGTGCCTGACTTCCCTCCGGTGACCAATTATTTAGACCTCATTCAAAGCTTGTTGATCTTTATTTTATCAACCAAGAAAATTTCACACCAATTTAAAAACACTCTAGTATGAACAAAGGAATTTTACTAGGATATTAACTCATCCTAACATTTGGGGTCATGACAAACGTAAAAGACTCAACTGATGTGAAAATACTGTTTTCAAGACATACTCAATACTCAAGACATGACGTGATGTGAAACGGAAAAATATATGGCATGACATAATGTAATGTGACATAAACATGATATGAATGACCAGGCATAACATGAAACAAATAACATTCTGTGATATAGCATAATGTGTAACAGATAAACATTTCATGATATACATAATGTGTAACATATAAACATTTCGTGATATAGCATAATCTGTAACAGATAAATATTTTTTGACATGGCATAATATGTAATAAATAAACATTCCATGACATAGCATAATGTGTATAAGATAAATATTTCGTGACGTAATAGAACATGTAACTGATAAACATTTCATGACATAGTAGAACATGTAACAAATAAACATTTCATGACATAATATAATGTCTAACAGATAAACATTTTGTGACATAGCATAATATGTAACATATAAGCATTCCATGACATATATAATATGTAACAGATAAATATTTTGTGATGTAGTAGAAAGTGTGACAAATAAATATTTCGTGTTGTAGCATAATGTGACATGTAAAAGATCATAAGAACATGAATAACTATTCTTTTACCAACACACATACATAATATCTTGACAGTAAATTAGAGGCTAATTTACAGTGTGCATAGCGTGACTAATTAAATGCGTGAATAAACGAGAAATTTTAAGGAGAGATTTCTAAACATTAGAAGCTCCTTACTAACAAACTTAGAAACATAAAAATACTGATTTAAAGTAAAATGATCATTTTACTCTTTTACATGTGGGAAAATTATCATTTTACCCTTAACTTAAGGATTTCATATCCTTACTCTAAAACTCACTAAAATTTACATTTCTTATGTAAATTTTATCCTAAATCTAACTATCTAATTAAAAATATATATAACATAATACAACTTGATCAAACATGCATAGGCTGAAACATGTATAGGCTGAAACTCTTGATTTTGTTTCAATTCTTTCAATATCTTTCATGCTAAAAGTGAAATATGCAAGATACAAAATCACATCTTATGCTTAAATAACATGATAGATCAACCAATGAAACTCACATCACAAAAATAAAAATAAAAATTCAAAATAAAACTTCAAGTATTTAACCTTAAGAACAACTCTTGATGTTCAAAGTTTTATCTCTTTTGAAAACAACTCTAAGAACTCCAAAAATTCAATAACATACTCTCAATACATTCATAACACATTTCTAAGAACTATTATGCTTTGAATTATTAAGCCAAAATCACAAAAAATCACAAAATCAAACTTAACACAATCGGTTTTCACTCTTTCACTAAAATCGAAAGCTATGTGCTTGGGTTTTGATCAAACCATTAGATCCGAAATATTTCATGAAATAAATCATAAATAAACAACATCATATGCTTAATAATCAAGTACTAGAATAGATCTAAACATCAAACCTAAGATCACATGACAAAACTTGCATCAAAACATAGATATACCCGAGAACTTCAAATACAAGACCTATCCGGACCTTTCCATGCAAAAAAATGCATATCTTTAAAATCAGCACCTTAAATCCTTAAAATAACATCCTAACATGTAAATCAAAGTCCTAGGAACATCATATGTGAATATCAAAGTCATTGGAGCATGCTTTCACGACAAAAGACATAAGCTTATTCAAAATAGAATCTATTTTCATACTCCCAATTTCTGACTTTTTAGATCTATGCAAAACTCTCATAAAAAACTAATAACATGCAACGAATCTTCATCAAACTTGTTAACTATAAACCATTAAAAGCTCAGACCAAGATCTTGGCAATAACTTAAAAGGAGGTTTGGATACAAAAAGCATTTTAACTCATCTCATCTTATCTTATCATTACAATTTTTTCAAGTTCCTACACAAAATACAATAAACAATTCAGTTTTTTCAAATTCTAAAGTAATAATAATATTAAAAAATAATATTCTAACAATATTTTATTCAATTTTCAACTATCATCTCATCTCAAATCATTATTCAAACCTCCCCTTAGTTTTAAACATCAAAATATCACACACTTTCCATACTATCGCCCAGAATGACTTCTTTATGCGTAAACAAAATTTTTACCCATCAAATGATCATAAACATTTACACAAAACATACCAACAAAAAAAGGACTTGAAGAGGAAAAACTTATGTGAATGGCACTTCGTGAGAAAACAAAAAAGTTTTGAAAAACTCAAGCAATGAGTGCCAGAAAAACTGTTTGAGAGTTCTTCTGGTTTCCTCTCCAAGAAAAGGATTCAAAAGTGCTCAAGGGCTAGTGAAATGGACAAGGTCGAAACTTATATATCTAGAAGGGTGATACGAGATGTGTGAATGGCACTTTGGGTGATGTGGTGTTAGCCAAAATCGTGGGTAATACCATGTGCTATAGCACGTGCTTTTAAGCCAAGGAAGCTTCCATGTGAAGCGTGGTGGTAAGGTGGCTTTTGGCTTTCCCATCAATTACTATTTATGGTTGAATTGGGCAGTGAAATGACACCCTTAGCAGGGGGAAATTCCTCTACAAGACTTGCCTTGTTGGTGCAATTTTGTTGGCCTTAATGGACCTTAATCGAATGAGCTTTCATTTAGGGTTTCAATGGGGTTTGGTTGGGGTTTGAGTTTCTAAAAAGTTCAAATCCAATTTTTCTTGGTCCAATAAAATTACCAAGATATAAAAGAATAAATAAGAATATAATAACATGATTTTTAATGGTTAATAGCATGTGGAAGTGGTTCAATGGGATTTGGTTGGGGTTTGGGAAAACCATTTGAAGTTTTGGTTTTTACCAAGATTTTGAGATTTCAATTGGATTCTAAGCATTTAGAGTTTCAAATGGATTCTAAGTGCCTCAAATAATTCAAAACGCATTTTCGAATAACTGTTGTCCAAAAAAACAAAATCGTTTTATTACACCATAAAATCCTAAATATTCATCTGAGACTAATGGCGCAGATTGTTTCTCATTCTCACTACTAAGTATCTCAAAAAAATAAAATTGCATTTCTGGCATCATAGTGAGTAGTAAGATTGACTATGCTGGCATACTGAAATCTACACGATTGATCAATCCATGAAAACTTTTCGAGGTTTTCACAAAGTTCCTAAAGTATAAAGAAATTCATCCGTTGAATTTCTAGCGGGTTGTTACAGGGTGCACTACGAATGAAACCGATCGGGCATTGCAATGTGCCTCTATTTTGGGTACCATCATCATTCAATCGTTGGCCAGTACGTATTTTCATGTATAAAACTTTCATTTCTTTTTCCCTTTCATGATATTTTCATTATCTTTCTTAGTTTAATGAAATATACATTTTCTTTGTTAAAAATGCAATTCATGATATAACTTTACATTAGGAAACTCACCAGTTTTTAACAAAAACATATACATGATGAATTGCATGATCTCAACCTCGAATGAGAATACTTTACACCATACTTATAGACATAATTGTAATCAATAGGATGCTTAACATGGGCTATCAAAAAGGCTTATATTGTGGCGCTTCATCCCTCGTGAAAGACTAGGTGAGGTACCGTGGTGTCAAGGATGCTGGCCGATTGGTCAAAATCCAGAAGAATGGTTAGGCGCATAGTAATCTAGAAGAAAGTACACGTGTATGGAATTCAATTTAAGAGAATATAAATGGAAAATGTTATAAAACAACGTAAGCATGTATGTACTAGAAATATTCTTTTTCAAGTTAATATGATTTTTGTGAGTGAATAAATGTTCTTTTTCAAGTTAATGGTCTTGCCATTGAAAGAAAGATGGTCAAAATTATTTTATGTTATGAGTTTTCTTTTTTTAACAGAAAAACTCATCCACATTCATTAATCAGTATCCAATTCAAACAATACAACCACATGAATGGAGTTTGGTACAAACTCCAGATCTGCACACATAGAATTACATAATAAGGAATCCTTTGCAAGCAAATGTGCCACTTGATTAAACTCCCTCTTAACATAGCAAATCTGCCAAGATGCTGACCAATATATGATTAACTCGATTTCCTCCACAATATGCCCATATTTAGTGAAATTCTCCTAAGACTTATTTACTACATCAACCACTAGCTTAGCATCTCCTTCTAGTATCACTTTCTCAAAACCCAAATCATGATAGAACACACAAACAATGTTGCTCCAGCTTCTACTGAAGTGGAGTATGCAAACAAAACAAAAAAAGACAGGTTCTCTCATAGTTGCCAAGACCTCCCCATGAAAATACCTTACTACAACTCCAATACCTATCCAAGAGTGTTCTTTGTCAATTGTTACATCCCAGTTTGCCTTAACACATGAACTTTTAGGTGGTGACCACCCTTGTTGTTCACCCTCTACACTGTCTGAAAAGTGCTATCACTTATAAAAGATTTATCCAAACCTTTTTAAAAATCTTCAGGTATCCTTGTATGAAAATCTTAGAGAATATCCTCTATACCTGTTGGGGAGGAAGTAGCATAAACAGTTGTGAAATGATCCATGAAAGCCATACTGATTTCATCCTGAGTTTAAGATAAATTACCCCTTGCATCCTCCACACAGTCTATATAATTAACTTTTTTTTTTTATTAGCAATATAACACCTCGTTCCACAATAAGGTCACTTTTTAGAATTTTCAGAGAACCGATGTACTAGTAAACTTTGACTTAAAATTTTTTCTTCTCAAGGAAGCGCCAGATACGAAAGATTCCATAAATAAATAAGCCAATCTTTATTAAATACTTAAAATCCAAAAGAGAGTCTACGGAAGCACTTATTTAAAATCAATAAAGTCTCACGTGCTTATCAAAATAACTTATTAAACTAAAATCATAAAACTAAGCATAGCATAAACTGTGTAGGCAGTTGTCTCGCCTCCCTGGGCTAAGTCTTGTCCTACAGTCTCATCCTCATAAAGATCATCACTTAGAGTGGTTAAAATATAAAAACATAAAAAAAAAAGAGTCGAATATTCAATAAGCAACACATTATACAGTAAACATGATAAACATATGATTTTTTGAAAAATATGCATACTCATAAATACATACATAAATAACATGTACATGAATTTATCTTTCACTTATCATAGACCAATACCCACTTTTGACCCCCATGAGTTAAGGTTAGTAAATTTAAGTAGATTCTGATTCCGTCTGTGGCCGCAAGTTGTGGAATTCATACATAAGGAAGACACACTGGGTGCACTACCAGCATATACAACCTGGCAATGCAATATGCCCATAACATATAGTACTGTCTTCATATCATAACATAGGCTGTTACATATCTTATCATTCATACTTCATCATAATCATATTTGCTTACTTGTCATATCATAGATTTCAAATGAAATCGTATTCTTTCATAAAATGTTGTGATGCACATTTCCTTACATAAAGTCATGATTTTTCATAAATCTTTTAATGCATAACTCCTTTCATAAAATCATAATTTTTCATAAATAATTTAATGCATAAATCTTCACTTAAATCATGGATTTTCATAAAATATTTTAATGCATGTTCGACAACTAACATGAAACTTATGCATAAAATCATGATATTTATAAATTAATCATAACTTTGGTACATAAAAAGGGACTTCTAATGGACGGCGTACATACATAATACTTTTATAAAAGACCTGTCGTTTACCATACAAACATATAGGAGTATGATCATGCTACTTACCTCGTAGTGCTAATCTAATATTTTCGGGACGACGATGATTACCTATAAAATACACGTAACTTACGATAAATTTTTAATTTATCATGTACTTCATAATAAAAAGCCTGAGATATTGGAATACTCTATATTTCCCTAAAGCCTAAAATCCTCGAAATCCTAAAATATCGTCACTCCCCAAAATACTTTGATTCTCATATAATTTCTCCATAAATTTCACGATTAATTTCTAAATTGGTTTATCCACAATATCCAAGCTAAAAATTTAGTGTTTGTAAACTTAATTAAATTTCTTTACACGCCATTATAATCAGTAACCCCATAATCCATGACCTAAAATCACTAATCACGATATTTAAGTAATTTGACTTTAAGTCTCAAGGTCTAGAGCATCATCCTCTCGAATTTGATAGGTTGGTTTCTATAAGTACTTGAATAATAGATGGTTAGATGGCTTACACCGAGAGAAGGAAGAGTAAAATGTGTGTGCTGTGGTATGTGGTATAATAACTACGAGGTAAAGAGAAAACTAACATACAGAGGGAGAGATTATTGAAAGATTTGAAGGCTACGCACATGGGTGTTCGGGCGATGGAGACTCACTGTGCAACAGCAACCAAACAGTGGCAACTTCAGCCGTTGACTGAGATGTGGAGGCCGTGAGGGTGTTGAGTTTGCCGTGTGGGGTTGTTGGTGGACTGGAGGTGATCTGCGTGGTTTCAAGTAAACAGAAACTACACTGGGGCTTGAAGAAGAATTGGATACACATAAAGTGCATGGGGGCTGAGCATATATATAAGGAGTCAGTTTAAGAGTTTACGAGAAGATGGCTTGTAGAGTTGTATCCCTGTTGGGATAAAATTCCATTGGGATGTCAAATCTTGGTGAAAGGTGGAGACTTACATGACTTAGAGTTATAAAGAACCAATATTGGGCCTAACAAGTTTGGGTTCATTTCATGAGCCAAAAATTCAGAAAATTTAATTGGTCATGTACCCCCATGATGACGCCTTAGTAGTCACCTTACTAATCACAAACTACACGACCACGCGGATCCTAATCGATAACAGGAGCTCACCTGACATCTTATTCTAGGATGTCTTCACCAAAATGGGCATTAGCCTCGATAGGCTATTCCCGTCACGCAGCCCCCTAAAAGGATTCTCCGGCGAGACTATTCAACCAATGGGCACCATAACATTACCAGTCACAGACAACCAAGGATCACACATGGCTACAACAATGACGGACTTCTTGGTAGTTAAAGTCTTTTCATCCTACAATGCTATATTGGGACACCCAACTTTGAATAATTTAAAGGTTGTCACTTCTACCTACCGCCTAAAAATGAAGTTCCCAACAGAGACAGGCATCTGCGAGGTTCGGGGAGAGCAAATTTGGCATGGGAATGCTATGTGCAGGAACTCAAAGCAGGGGTGTCAGGCGTATGCATCGCAGAAAGTTTGGAAGGGAAGCCGCCACCCCCACCGTTAATCGTAGCTAGCCAGGACATGTAAGTAAGGGATGAGAATAATCTGATGCAGGCAAAGGCAAACAAGCCTCTAGAGATAGTAGCCCTACACCCAAATTGGCCAAATGCAACGACACGAGTGGGAACAAGGCTCCCCCCCCCCCCCCCCCCCCCCGACAGCAGGAATATACGGAAGCGTTAAAACAACTATTGATCGAACACAGAGACATGTTCGCCAGGAGTCATGAAGACATGCCAAGAATTGACAATGCCATCATAGAGCACATGCTATGTGTTGATGCAGCGACAAAGAAAGTAAGCCAAAAGAGGAGAACCTTCAGTACGGAAAGTGCAAAGCCATAGCTAGGAAATGGACTGCCTACTAGCTGCAGGGTTTATAAGAGAAACATACTATCCAGACTTTCCAACGTAGTGTTAGTCAAGAAAGCTAACAGAAAATGGAGGATGTGTGTGGATTTCACAGACCTGAATAAAGCCTGCCCAATGAGAACTTCCCCTTGCCACGGATCGATATTATCATTAACACCATGGCGGGATACCGAGTGCTAAGTTTTATGGGTGTATATTCTAGATACAATCAGATCTGCACTACTACATGGCCACACTTGCATTTAAAACCACCAATAATGAAGTCGAGTATGAATCCTTGATAGTTGGACTATCAATCACAAAAACTCTAGGCGCCGTAGATATTGAAGCACAGGAAGATTCCTAAATCATGGTAAACCAAGTAATTGGGGTGTACACCACGAAAGGGGAGAAGCTAAAAAAATATCTAAATCGGGTGTTGGAGATCCGCGACCAACTTGCCTATTTTAGTCTTGAGCAGATACCGAGGGAGGATAACGCAATAGCAGACAGGCTAGCTAAAGCTGCCTCTGCGAGGGATGAGGCAGATTTACCTTAAGAAGTATAGAGGAGAGTGATAGAAATCCCAGCAATCGGAGTATAGGTAAACCAGGTAGGGCTTAATGGGCCAGAAAGGGCCTAATGGGCCAGAGTGGGCCAAGGAGATATCAGTGTACATGGACACAGGCAAACTCCACGTGGAGAAAGAGACAACAAAGAAGATCAAGAGAAACGCAACACGATTTGTCAGGATTGATGGAATCTTTACAAAAAGGGTTTTGCCACCCCTTTGTTAGGTGCATCTCGTCTGAGGAAGTGCACTACGTCTTGGTGGAGATACACGAGGGCGTCTGTGACAACCATTATGGCAAAAAGGTTTTGGCGAGGAAACCCCTTAGGGTCAACTACTACTGGCCTAATGCCCTAAAAGATGTCAAGCAGTTTGCAAACAAGTGCATCAGATGCCAAATCTATGCCCCTGTCCCACATTGTCCCCCGAGAAATTATTTTCTATTACCGTTCCATGGTCGTTCGCTCAATGGGGGATTGATCTGGTAGGTCCCTTCCTGCCAGGAAAGGGATGGGTAAAAAATATAGTCGTTACTGTAGATTATTTCATAAAATGAGTGGAGGCGAAGCCCCTTACAACCATAACGTCAAAACTTGTCACCAAATTTCTATGGAAGAACATTGTCTGCCAGTACTTCGGCATCCCCCATAGCATAATCTCCGACAATGGAAAACAGATTGATTCAGAACATTACAAAGAATGGTGCAAAGAGTTGGGAATCCAAGCCAAGTACTCGTCACCAGGACACCCACAGGCTAATGGCCAGGCAGAGGGGATAAAAAAATCTTTACTCAAGATTAAAAAAAAAAAAAAAAGCTAATGGAGAGGAAAAGAGAATGGGTGGAAGAGCTCTTAGGAGTGTTATGAGCATATTGGACAACTGTGAAGACCCCAACAGGCGAAACACTATTGGCAATTGGAAGCGAAGCAGTCTCCCCGATTAAAGTTGGTTTGCCTACGTACCGATAGCGCCACTTCATCCGACCTGAAAACAACAAGACGCTCGTGGAGCTCCTTGACCTCCTAGAAGAGAAAAGAAGAAGCTAAGATCCAAAATATCCTCAACAAAAGGAAGGTAGAGCACAATTTGAGCAAAAGAGTCAAAGCTACCTGGTGCTCAAAGAAATGGGAGTGACAACCTAAGACGAAGGGAAACTCAGACCAAGATGGGATGGGCCATACGTAGTAGTCACTAGCAACCTACTGGGTCATACCACCTTAAGGACAGTCAAGGAAATGAGTTACAACTCCCTTGGAATGGCGAGTATTTGAAGAAATTTTACCCTTGATTCTTTTCTGAGATGTATTCAATAAAGCAAGATCAATAAACGCAGATAGTTTTTTAACTTGCACAACCCCGTTACTTAGCTACCAAAATTGAGTCCAAAGACTTGTTATGTAGCCAATGGGCGTGGAGATCAGGAGACCCCACAACCCCTTACTCAGCCACCAAAGTCAAGTCCAAAAACTCACGGTGCAACCAATAGGAGTGGAGGCCAAGAGACCTCATGACCCCCTTACCTAGCCACCAAAGTCGAGTCTAAAGACTCGCGGTGCAGCTAATGGGCGTCAAGGTCAAGAGACCCCACGACCCCCTTACTTAACCACCAAAGTCGAGTCATAAGACTCATAGTGTAGCCAATGAGCATGGAAGTCAAGAGACCCAACGACCCTTTTACTTAGCCACCAAAGTCGAGTCCAAAGACTCGCAGTGCAGCCAATGGGCGTGAAGGTCAAGAGACCCCACGACCCCTTTACCTAACCACCAAAGTCGAGTGCAAAGACTCGCGGTGGAACCTACTTAGCAATGCCCGGAGATTTGCGTTAGAGCTGGCAGGCATTGAACATGTATATCAATAACACAAAACAAGAGCAAACCAAGCAACAATGTTACAAAAAGAAACCTCAAAGGAAGCTGCATATCAATAGTGCAAAAAGATGCTAAACCAAGAGCCAACATTATAAAAGCCACAAACAGAGGTTTATCACTAAAATATTGTTTGAACCAGAAAGAAAGGAAAAAAGAAAGGAAACATAAAATCTTCACGAAGATGGAGCCGCCAGAGGCTTCAAAGGTGAAGGAGCGGATAGGAAGGCATCGGGCATAGTATTGCGCCTCAAAGCGTACATGAACTGGCATGAAACCTCATCAAGTTTGAAGGGGTCGAGGTCCAACCGCCTCAAGTCAGTCTGAGGATTAGTCAACATGTGAGATCATAACCGGGCCACGCCAGCCCCATACCCATACCCAAAGGCTAGATCCTTAACAACCCTGGCGGTGGCCAACTGTGGAAGCAAACAGGCCAGATCGCCCCTTGAAGCGGCCAATTCTGATTCCATTTCCATCAACAACTGCTACTGCTCCCTCACTTCCGTATCTAAGTGCAACATGGTCTAATTCATTTGCCCTGTTTGGCATCTATCTCCTCTTTGTCCTTCTTGTAAGCAGTAAACCTGTCACACAAATCCTCGTAGGACCCCTCCATTTCTGACAGTTGAAGGCCAAATTGCCTACGAGCTTCCTCATGCAATGCCTTCAATTCTGAAAGCTCAAGGGCAAGTTGTCTACGGGCTTCCTCAAAAGAAACCAACGCCTAGGTAAACCCCAAGCATCGTTGCTCGATAGCAGCTAACAATTGTTGAGAGGAGTCCAACTCCCTAATCATGCAAGATAGCTGGGAATGAGCAGAATCTTGTTTAGACTCTACCAATTACAAGGCGAAGTTATTATGCATGTTGAGGAATTTGGCATGAAGTAACTCACTATGGAGCTTAGATGCTTCATCACGAAGGAGCTCAATGTCGTCCTTCAGGGAGCGGATGTGCTCATCAGACTACTCTAGGTAAGACTCCACCTTAGTTTTCTTGGCCAGTAGCCAACTCAGTTCCTTCTTAGCAAAGAACCCAAACATTTGCCTGGTATGTACCTCTGACTCCAAGTCAGCGCAATCATCCACAATCCAAGCCACCAAGTCATCCACGCCCTTCAAAGCACAAGTACATAGTAAGGTATGGGTCATACCTGTAAAGGAAAGTACAACCAAGCCAGCAATGTGATATTGAAGACAAAAAAACTTTCAAGTGTTGAGATATCTCCGCCACTACTCCATCCTGAGGATAGGAATGCAGGTGAGAAGGCCCTCAACATTTCCTGTTGTGGCTCGTTATCCCTTCACATGGGCTCTCCCCAAAAAATGCATTAAAGGCATAAAAGAGGTGGCTGGAACCTCTACCTCAGGTATGGATACACCCTAGTCCGCAGGGGTGGCAAATTCAAAACTGTCGATGGGGCCGCCATCTTCTCTGACTCATCTCCTCCATCTTCATCCCTCACATCCCCCCCCCTCCCCTTCCATTTCACCTTCCTTGGATGACCCACCCCTACCTAGGGTTGAGGAATCCATCTCACCATAGAAGGAGAAGGGGGTACAAGAAGTAATGGAGACTTTTTGATGGTTTGTGGTGACATCTCACCCCCCGAGATGCTTGTAGGGAGGGAACTTAGATGGGAGCCTTGGTCCCCATGATCATTAAGGTTTCCCCTTGGGGACAAGAAGTCCACAACATAACTTTCGGTGCCGCCATTAGTAGGACTCATCGCTTCAGACGCCATAACCCCAGCAACGCGAAGAAGGCATCGTATATGTCAGATGCAAACTCACCGTCACTATGAGTCAAAACTAATGAGAGGAGAGAATGGAACTTGAAAGGGGGTGTACCCATTAAGTCTGATCCCTTGGGGAGTAGATCAAAGTCAAAGGTCGTGGCCAAGTCGACAAGGACTTGACGTAGAAGATGACATATGTACAGGAGAAGCAGAGGGCATCTCCCCCCCCTTCTCTCGCAGTCGAGTTGGCACCAAAATCAACGGCCACGTTTGGTCTCACATCTTCAGCTACACCTTTGACCATTTTAGTTGGGTGATTAGTAGGTGCCTCACCCTTAGTACGAAGAAGACGTTTTTTAGGAGTCACGGGCCTATTCTTTGAAGGAGGCATCACGACTTTTAATTTACGCCCCTTAACATGGGAGCGGTTAGGTACAACAAGGAATCTATCAATGTTGGAGAGAGTCAAAAGCTTCTCAGTCCACAGGGCATCCTCATTATCCTTTGCCCAATTAAGGACTATGTCAACACGAAAATGTTCTCGGTCAATCAGATCTATAAGAATATTTTTGTCATCAGGGACCCTACCCCAATTAGCCTAGATGGGGAATTCCTGAATGGTCATTTAAGAGGTGGGGAATTCCCAGTCACCACCAAAAATAAGAAAAAAATTTCTTTTACCACTGTTTGGCATTCGAGTGGCGGCTTTCAAATGTTGCCAAATGTTGTGAGCGAACAAGAAAAACTACAGATATTACCTGGTAGCCTTTTCATGGAATAGAACAACAGGAATTCGTGAGAATTCATATCTGGGTACATCTCCCTCAGAGGTTCCAGAACTATACAGAAAACCACATATGAGCACAAAAGCACAAACCAGGAGTGTGAATGAAGTTGGGTAAGAGCCAATTGAAGGAGATCATGGACATCGCGAACGAGGCGGATGAATGGAAGGCGCAAAACGTGCATTAGGGCACAAACTGGGAGAGCAACTCTCCCTGAGAAGCCTTCCTCATCAACGGCGCCCTATGGGGGAAGAGTGAGAACCATTTTGTCAGGGATGCAATATGAAGTCCTCAACTTTGTCAAGTCTTGGGCGATGAGTGTGTAACGCCACGCGAACCCTTTAAAGAAAGGAAAAGTTTGACCTTCAAAGGATTCGGTTACAGAATGGGAGGAACCCCTTGATGCGGCTTGGGCAGAAGCTCGACTGGAAACATGGGAAGAACCACTCTGAGTCATTATTGTACGAACTAGAAGGGTGGCAAGTGTTCCTTGAAACTTGAGAAGAGGGTTAAGGAAGGAAAGGAAACGAGAAGAGGAAATGATGCAAGAAGATAAAAGAAGTGATGAGGGATTCTTGGGAAGGCAAAAGGGTTACATTGCTGTCGGTTATCATTTTTTGAATAAAAGAAAAAGTAATGAATAAAAGCATGGGAACAGTTACGGATGACGTGGGCCACGTCTTTAACATAATGGAAAGTTGAATCTTCCAAAGCCCATACCTTAGTTAGCATAGAGCCCCAGCAGGGTAAAAGGAGTAACGATCCAAGGGGTCGTCCATCTGTCCAAAACTAGCGGAGTAGAGTGAAAGCACGAATTGATGAATTTCCCACGTGTAAGCACAAAGGAAATTAGTGAGGTAACTAGAAGGGATATTTAGGGCCTCAGAGGAATAAGCACATGTTTTATAGAGCCTAAGTCTAAAGCCTCAAGAATCAAGTCTGATTTGCAAGCCTAGAGATTGAACCTATGGACACGTAATGTATAATATAGAGAATAGATAATGCCTTCAATGGATTAAGAAAGCTATCCTAATAATTTATTCAAGGGTTATCCAAGATAAATTCTGGAGCTAGTCGTTATCAACACCTTCATACTCCAATAAATAACACCTAATGATAACGTATTTTGTCATTCATTCATGTACTTATATTGAAACCACATCTCTCTAACTTAGGCATTAGAGTTCCACTGGACAACCCATGCTACCATTTCATCTATTGCAAGTCATACGTGTAGTTAGTGGTGTGAAACACGTCCTTAACAGTGTCCATGACAGCTAATTTTCATTACTACCTGAAAATTACTGTTGGAAACTCCAAGGCTCTACTAAAAGGTACACAACCATAGAGATCATCTTCTCCAACACAAGCTGCACTACCTTCATTGCATCAGAACTACTAGACATGACCACCATAACAACCAACAGTATGATCACCCCTATACAACTACTCTCCCTATAACCAACCTAACAAGTTTTCACACATGACTAGCTACAACAATACTTGCATATGGGCGGACAAGCTATAGTCAACTTATGATTGCAACAAAAGGTGAAATGTTTGAAAAAGAAGCAAAGTACTTTCAGCTTATGCATTTCGAATAGTTATATATAATATCAGAAAGCTGAACTAATTGGTGCCTTCAAGGATTCTAACCTCTGTGTTGCAAAATAAACATAAGTGCAACAGCAATAGCTGCGACCACATTTGCTCCAGTTGTGACGGAGTGCAGTGTGAAGGTGCGACCATGGCGTGTTGCGTCGGAGTGGGAAGATTGGAGAGTCGAGACAGAGCAAAAATGAAAAATCACTTTTGAGAACTAAGAGCATTCACATTTAGATGAACAAATTTTAGTTAAAAATAATATTTCTCAAAATTTTATTCATATTTCCAGAATCTCTTATATCTCACTCTCTATTTTTTCTCTATTCTATTAAAATAATATTTCTCTATTTTTTCTTTATTATTATTTTTAACTCATTTATTTTTACATTTTCTTATATATTTAATTATTTAAATAACGTTATGAAAGTATATTTGAATGAGACTATGAAATGAATTTTAAATGATGCTATGAAAAGGATGTTTAAAGAATGCTATGAAATGATGTTTATTGATGATATTTATATTTATATTTATGCTTTTAAGTGATGTTTATGAAATGAAATATACTGATGAATGAAAGAAATAAAAATGAAAGGATTGAAAGGAATGAATGAAAGGAAAGTAAAGGAAATGAATGAATATTTTAATGTATGAAAGTACGTAACGACCATGACTGAATGATGGTACCAATGGACTGGGCAGATTGCAATGCCGAGTATGTAGTACTGGTAATGCACTCAGTGCTACCCCCTAACTGAAAGGGATTCCCAACCTATGGCCACAGGCGGAATTCGGATCCAAAAGACCACTAACCCCAACACAAGGGATATAACAGTGTGTACCCGCCAGAAGAAAAGTGAAGAGAGTAAATGAATATATGAATGATTTGATTTCTCTATGAATGAATGTATGAGGTGTAGGAAGTGTTTTATGAGAAAGGAAAACATTTTTAAAGAAAAACCTCACATTGTAATGTTTTCAAATGAAATGGATGTTTTATGTGAAGTATGTAGAGGAATGATGAATGCATGAATGAAAATATATGTTAGTATATTTGTACAGTATGAAGTAATGTTTACTGAGTATTCGACTCATTTTATTTTTATGTATGTCCCTCCCCCTCTCAAGAACAAAATGAGTAAGAAGCTTCAAGACAGACATGGTCCAAGGGAAGAGTGACAGAAGCCTATGCATGTTTTTATGCAATGTATGAAAATAAATTTTTGTAAAATGCCTTTTTAATTTAATTTAATGATTTCCGCTGTAAATTCTCTTTTAATATACAAAGCATATTTTAATTTTAAACATTAAATCTTTTATATCTTGAGAAGGAAAGAGAAAATGATTTAAAAGGTTCAATAATTTCTATCTCATTTTCTTAAATTATTTTTTAAAATCTTACCACAAGGGCGAGTGTTACACTCCTTTAACTACCAAGGGATTCCCAGGCTTGCATTTCCCCATCGTTGTCCTCTATTCCTGACACAACTTATGTTATTTCATGGGGAATGATGGTAGAAACTATCATAGTAAGATTTCAAAAAATCTCGACATTTTAAAAAAAAATGAATAGCAATGTAACAAAATAGTAAAGTTACATTTCTTTTTAATCACTTGTAATTTTGTTCCATATAACAATGTGGATGAACACCTCACGGCTACACCTAGAAATTGTGGACTGCTTGTTAATTACACCATCACATTAAATGGATTCGGATTCGGAATCATAGGCTCATTCTCGGCCTAAGATTGGCTTACCTACCCCATTCGAGCTTTGTTCATTAATTTCCCTTGGTTTTCTCCACGGTAGGGGTGCTACCCGCCCCCTACGGGGTGGGGATGGGGTTTTCACCCCCGTCCCCCGCCCCGGTGGGTGGGGTGCGGGGCAGATTTTCAATCCGCCCCGCCTCTTTTACTTAAAAAAAAATACTAATTTATTTTATTTAAAATTTATTTATAAGTGCAAAAGTAATTAAAAATACATTTTTAGATCTAAATTATAAATTTAAATTTTGTAAATATGACTATAATTTAAAAAGTATGTAATTTTTAAATTTGCTTGTGCATATTTTGTGTAAATTGTAGTGTATTAGTTTTTAAACTATATAGTTTTTAAATTTGCCAATGCATATTTTGTGAATAAGTCTAACAAATTGTAATATATATTTATATATACACAATTTTTAAAATATAAATTTATATTTATGTTAATATATATAT
>QEOW01002360.1:64985-121070 GCA_003123825.1 Juglans hindsii
AAAAAAAAAAAAAAAAAAAAAAAAAAAAAAAAAAAAAAACAGACTTCTAAAAGTAAAGTATGGCATTGGAGATTTTAAAATTAACTGTTCGAAAAGTAAAACTATTTTAATTTCAATGGAGATAAATAATAATAATAATATATTATTTATCATCCTATCAAATAATTTGAAGATAAGTAAAGAATTATAATAATAATAGTAATAAATAAAATATGAGCCTAATAAAAATGAAAAATACTAATTTGTCTCCTATATTTGCCCTTAGATTTAACCTCTCGTATATTTTATTTTATTTTCTAAAAGATTTAAAAAATCACCACTAGTGATTTGTGTATTTTTTTAAATGTTTAAAAATATTTTAAAAATATTTGAAAAAAAAATATGTGACTGCACCAGCGGACACGCGTAAATAGCATCACTCAATAAAAATGGAGAGATTTATTATGAGCCGTTTATTTTTTCCTCTTTTTTTTTTTTTTTTGGGCTGTTGGGTTGATGAGATCAATGGAAAGTAGGCCCAAACTGTATGATAATAATTTCGATGCGAAACATTTACAGGGCCCCAACCTCCAGGAACCCCGTCAACCGGAAACAATGGCAATGGAGCTTCAAGCATCTTAGGATCTGCTATACCTTTTACTGTTGGCTTAGTGATTGCCTTTCTTCCAACGCTGTTCTGATCTTATATTTATGTGACTCAATTGCATTTTTAGACGTCGTACCCAGATTTATTTAATAGACATGTGTTATAATTACAGTTCATCTTTTGTCTACTAGCAAATAAAATAACAGAGAACTTCCAATTTATTCTTGAAAACTGGAGATTTAATTTTGTAACAGCTTATGTTTTGTGTTGAACTCTAGGATTGATCTATTTTATATATATATATTACATGTAGATGGTGGTGAATAGAATCTCACGTTGTTTGGAAATAAAAAATTATTGTTCTTTATAAAGTTTTAACGAGTCTCTAATTATATCATTGACTAGTTTTTTTACAATATAGGTTATGTGGTTTGAACCTTCTATTGGGTGTTACAAGTTTGTTTAGAGCATTGGCATTGGACTAGTCAAATGCTAATACAAGTCTAAATTTTAGCTATATGTGAGAAAAAGCCTTCATATTGAACTAGTCAATGCTCCAAAGCTCAAGACTTGAGCTACAGTAGAAATAAAAGACTAGCCAACATTGGCGAGTCACTGTTCACATGCCAAATATTATTTTATGATTCTCAGACCAGCATATACCTCGTTCCCTCGTTTTTTTTTCTCTCTCTTCTGACCTGCATACACCCTCGTTTGTCCCTCTCTTCCTCCGGTTTTCTTCCTTTTGCCGATTCTCTCCCTCTTCTCCCTGTTTTTCTTCCTCGATCGATTCTCTCCCTCTTCTCTCTGTTTTCTTCCTCGATTAAGATATCTTGAGTCCCTTTCATTGCTGGGTCCAGATTTCTTGTGTCCCATTCGTTGTTCCCACATAGCCAGATAGTAACATGTTGGTATTAATTTTGTTGTAAATTAATACCAACATGTTATATGCTGATCCGTTTGTTTTCTTTTCTCTGATTCACTAACCTCACTACTTCTTCTTTTTTTCCCATCGAAAGTCGTACATTGCTTACGTTTGCCCATTTGCACAGCGTGCATGGATCACCAGAAATTATAAGGTTGTTATCATCTCTTTATGCTCCGTTATTTTGATTTCATAATCTAGTGTCTATGTACCATTTTCTTGTTTTGCTCTAGTTTTACATGACTTTCCCCCTTTAGGCGTCATTTTTTCTTTTCCTTTCTGTTGCAGTCAAGCATCTCTCTCACCACCATACAAGCTAGGTGTTAGCAACATACATGCGATCGAGGGCAAACACTCGCACTTCTTGATTGTAGACTAACCACACTTGTATAGTCTCGTTAGCCATCGCCCTCATTGCGACTGATAAGCTCTCCCGCTACCATAAAAGCTAAGTTTTAACAACACGCATACGATCGAGGCTAACATTCACACTAGGTGGTTATAAACTAACCACACTTGTATAGTCTAGTTTGCCATCACTTTCATAGCGGTCGAGCACCTCTCTCACCATCACACAAGTCGAGTGTTAGTAACGCGCATGCGATCGGGGCTAACACTTGCATTTGGCATTCGTAGACTAACCACACTTGTGCAGTCTGGCTAACAATCGCACTCATTGCGGTCGAGCATCTCTCTTGCCACCTCATAAGCCAAGTGTTAGCAGCGCGCATGCAATCAAGGCTAACACTCACATTTGGTGATTGTAGATTAACCATACTTGTATAGTAGGGTTTGCCATCGCCTCATNATAGACTAACCACACTTGTGCAGTCTGGCTAACAATCGCACTCATTGCGGTCGAGCATCTCTCTTGCCCCCTCATAAGCCAAGTGTTAGCAGCGCGCATGCAATCAAGGCTAACACTCACATTTGGTGATTGTAGATTAACCATACTTGTATAGTAGGGTTTGCCATCGCCTCATTGCGGTCAAGCACCTCTCTTGCCACCATACAAGCCGAATGTTAGCAACGCGATGCGATCGAGACTAAGACTTACACTTGGTGTTTGTAGACTTACCACACTTGTATAGTCTAGTTAGCCACTACTCTTATTGCGGTCGAGTACCTCTCCCGCCACCATACAAACTGAGTGTTAGTAATACGCATAAGATCGAGGCTAACACTCGCACTTGGCGATCGTAGACTAATCACACTAGTATAATTTGGGTAGTCATTACCTCATTGCGGTCGAGAACCTCTCTCGCCATCATACATGTGGTGCCCCTGACCCCCATGTACAGGAACACAGGAATCCAGACACCCGGATGATGACAACATGGTCATGCATCCCAAATATAGTGCCAAGTGAGTGCACATATAACATTATACAATAAACAACGCAGCGGATAATTTGAGTAAGTCAACTAAGTACCATAATTTTTTATACAAATTTACATAAGTAAAACGTTTAAAAAGGAGTTATACAGTTATCCCAAAATAAAATATAATACAAGTCCAAATACAAATACGAGTGATCCCAAATCACTCCTCGGGCGGAGCCGAATCCTCAGGCTCACCCTCAGCTTCATCTGCATCAAAATCTGCATTATCATAAAGCGGTACCGCAGGTAAATATAATCCAAACAACCACGAGATAAAAATGCATTAATGTAACCAACAATCATGCATGCATATGATGAAATATGCATTAGACCCAAAACATTATTTTTCCCGAAAATGAATATTTTCCAATGCACGCCAAAATCCCATTTGGCCCAAAAGTAATAAATCGTCAGTTTCCCAGAAAATGACCCACACAAAATTCTTTTATCCAACACACGCTATTTTCCCAGAAAATAGCCCAAATATCTATTTATCCAAAAACTTGCCATTTTCCCAGAAAATGGCCCATTAACCAATTTTACCGTATGCACTATGATCTCCTCTAGGGATCATCCGCACACCCTGGCTCTCATCATCACACCACGGGTAACGACCATGCCAGTGACTTCGTAACAAGCGATGCCCAGTTCTGCGCCCAGAGCGTTCGTGACCAAGCATCCTCTAACCCCAACCAGTAGAGAGGCCACAGAGTTGGCACGAGAGCGTTACCATCCCAACCCAAGGGACGTCGCTCAGTATATTCCATTCCCGAGTGATCAAATGAGCTCCACCGAGATAATGGCCCATCTCGGCTTGGGGTCGTGATACGCGCACCCAAAAATCCTTTATCACATGAAAACCCAGTTTTCAATAAACACATGAGCATGAATGCAATTATACGAAAACTCAGTTTCATTTACAAATATGATTATGCGTGCAAATATGCAATGTACATGAAACGTCTCAATATTCAACATCCAACAGTTCACAACACAGTCCAAAACACACAAACAACTCCATCCGACCCCCTGACTCTTCGGACTCAGTTCGACATAACCAATCAGATCGTAATAAAAATGAGTTAGTGCAAAAATACATTTAAATCATGAAATTTCTTTGGAAAAATACTTACAGTGCTATAATATAATTTTCAAATGATCACGGAGGTGCAAAAGATGGTGACACAGCAACATAACAGTGCAAAATACACTGTGGTCGTGGGTCGTGGGTCTTGAAATGCAAGATTTCGAACGGGGACAAACGAAGACTCGAGATTGCTAAGGAATGGCTTAGGGATGTCGGTGAAGCTAGTGGTGGTGGTGGTGGTTGGCCATGGGTGGCGGCGTAGAGGGCAGTTGAAGTCTAAAAAATCCAAAACGAAAATGGAGTTGGTTGAACTTCACCGGTGACAGATCGGAGTTGAGGATGGGTGTATTGGGTTGCTAGGAGGTCAAGGAAGATGTAGTGAAAAGATGGCTGTCGGAGGTGGCGCGACGGCGGAGAGCGAACACAAGAGGTGCCGCGGCTTGATGCCATGCATGGGGGCTCACGGCAGCACGAGAGGGGCTGGAAACCGGAGGGTGACGTCGCCGGCCGGAGGGGAAGAGATTGAGAGGGGCGGTGATGAACACGGGTGGCGCACGGCGGCACTAGCGGTGGACGAAGAAAATGGAAGGGAGAGGGAGGAAGGCTGTCGCACGTGGGAAGAGAGCAGGGGAAAAGAAATGGGGAGAAAGAAAAGAAAAAGGGGAAAAAGAAAAGTAAGGAAAACAAATGAGATCCAATCCTCACATCTTGGGTCACAAAAATTGATCCAACGAAAAAAATTTCAAAACAACANTTGGGAAGAGAGCAGGGGAAAAGAAATGGGGAGAAAGAAAAGAAGAAGAAAAGAAAAAGGGGAAAAAGAAAAGTAAGGAAAACAAATGAGATCCAATCCTCACATCTTGGGTCACAAAAATTGATCCAACGAAAAAAATTTCAAAACAACAAGTTAAATAAATTAATTTAAACGTCGTGATTAAATGAAAATAAAATAATTAAACCCAACAATAAACTAATTTAAAATAAAGAGTAATTTAAATGCATAACAATAATTAATATTAAAAAAGTATATCAATTTAATTTTCACAAATTCAAAAATCATAAAAATAAACCAACTAAAAATCTGATAACTTAAAATAAGAGAACCAAAATTTAAATTAATAAAAATAATCATTCAATTAAAAATATACTAAAATACAGGGTATTACAATACAAGTCGAGTGTTAGCAAAACACATGCGATCAAAACTAACACTCGCACTTTGTGATCATAGACTAACCACACTTGTAGAGTCTGGTTAACTGTTGCTCTCATTGTGGTCAAGCACCTCTCCCGCTATCATACAAGTTGAGTGTTAGCAACGCATATGCGATTGAAACTAGCACTTGCACTTGGTGTTTGTAGACTAACCACACTTGTATAGTCTTGTTAACAATCGCCCTCATTGTGGTCGAGCATCTCTCTTGCCATTTTATAAGCCGAGTGTTAGTAATGTGCATGCGATCGGAGCTAACACTTGCACTAGGCGACCAAAGGGAAATCAGGTGCATGATTGGGTTAGCTTTCACCCAGGTTGCAGTCAATTTGGGGTGTAACCATTACATAGGAATTTATTATCATGCATAGCAAATGGAGCTGATGATACAAAAGCCAAGGTAAAGCAATTAGACCGAAGGTTTGGAAATAACCAAAGCAAGGCAAGGTCCAATCAAATTCAGAAAAAATGTAAAAATTGAACTAAAGGCATTGAAGTAGTCGTTAAACTTTAAGGCCTTCAAGTCTGTTCCTAACTACTTTAATAAGAAGTCCCTCAACATCCAGAGACCAAGACTGTACCCAGCCACCCAAGCTTGATTGCAAAGCCAACTAGCCTTCAAGATTAGGGCTGAGCACTGACCGTTTTGGAGTCGGAGGGCCCAACCTCCAACTCCGACTCAGACTTTGTCGGAGGTTGAATCCGATTCCGACTCCGAGACGTACAGAATCCACTCCGACTCCGACTTTGACTTGTCAGAGCGGAGTCGGATTTCTTATTTTTTTTTTTTTGTCTTTTTTAACTTCATATTTGACCCACTTTAAAAAAAAAAAAATTGTGGGCTTTCAAATTTCAGTTTTCTCAACATTACAATCTAATCTAATTAAACTTTTGATTATAACAAAAAATACAACTAAATAAAACAAGTAACATACTAACTTTCGATTAAATTTTTGCTATAGTGATTTCAATTTAGTATAACTATATAATAGTATTAGTATAAATATTATACTAACTATATCACTAATAGTATTAGTATACTAATACTAGTATATCACTATAGTTAATAGTACCCTATAGTAATATAATTATATTAGTATTAGTTATAGTGATTTAAATTTTAGTATAACTATATTAGTATAAGTTATAGTGATTTAGCATAGTTATTATACTATAAGTTATAACTATAGTCTATATTAGTATTAGTATTAGTTATAGTGATTAGCATAATTATATATTAGTATTTGCTATAGTGATTTTAATTTAGTATAACTATATAATAGTATTAGTATAAATATTATACTAACTATATCACTGATTGTATTAGTACACTAATGTCTAATACTAGTATATCACTATAGTTAATAATATCATATAGTAATATAGTATTAGTAATTAATACTATAGTGATTTATATAATAATTTATATATAGGCTTAAAGTGGTTTACTAATTTATATATAGTAATTAATACTATTAGTAATTTATATGAATAATATTTTAGTTATTATACATTAGTATTATATGTTATTATAAATTTATAGATTAGTGTTTATCCATTAGTATTACAATATAACATGTTGATGTTATTATGCATCTTAGTGTTTATAGTATATTATATATACATTAGTATTACATGCTATTATATTTATACATTAATAATTTAGTGTTACATGGTAGTAATATTGTAAATTTGTAATAGTATGATATTTACATATAGTCATATACTAAATTATTATTAGTCAATTTAGTCTATCTATTATAGTATAAATATATTATTTAACTAGTATATTATTGAGTTTAACTAACTATATAAGATATAGTTGTATAAAATTTAAATAATTAATATATAGAAAAACACATCTTTTTATAAAATATGTATAAAATCGGAGGCGGAGGCGGAGTCGGAGGGACACGTCGGAGGCGGAGGCGGAGTCGGAGGCGGAGTCGGATCATCAGTGAATCCGAATCCGACTCCGACTTTCAAGAGGAAAAAACTTCCGACTCCGAATCCGACAAGTTGGAGTCGGAGCGGAATCGGATTCGAAGTCGGATTGTCGGATTGTCAGATTTTTGCTCAGCCCTACCAAGAATGTCCCAAACGCAGTCACATTAGCGGGTCCTAAGCAACTTCTTCATCCTCACAAAAACATCTAACGACTGGACAAAATCAGGAGGAATCGGAGACCAACAACTAATGCCACTTGCATCAGAGCACCTAACCTACATCTTCTTCAGAAAAGATGGACAAAGAAAATAGGGAAATTATAAGCTGATGCATAACTACAGTGTTTATTGTGAGACTACCTACCTACATCTGTGTCATACGAAATTCTAAAAACATGCTTTTTTAATACTAAAATGAGAGCATAAGAATGAGAAGCAAATCCATGAGAACAATAGCAACATAACAAAAATTGGACATTCAATCATCCACATTTATTTGGGTTACATTGATACTCAGCTTTGTGACAAACAAATCACATGAGCTTTGTGTAACAACTACCTGCATAATAAAGCAAGCTATCACAAAGTTGACACAGAACACAAGTGCTCTAATTCTTCCAGTACTTTCTGCATATTAATATGACTTCTCCTCATCTGCATCCATTAGAGAAACCCCCAACTTTTGTGACAAGAACTGTCACTTCGGCAAACATTACCAGAAACAGAAGCTACCGCGCTTTCAGAGTCGCACATAGAAATCAACTTCTTCAGTGTCCAAATATATGAATGAGCCAGAGATGCATGAAATCACCCTATTTCAAGACACAATTATAAATCAAAAGCCTGCTTTTATTTGACCAGCATTGCCTTATTGTTTTTTTTTTCTGTCCTCTTTTTTTTTTCATCCAATTCCCTTCTTTCATTCTATTTTTTTCTATACTTTTTTAAGGATTTTTTTTTTCTATATTTTTAATTTTCTTCTATTCCTCCTCAAACCTCCTGAATCAAGAAAATGTCAAAGAGGCACCAACTACGCAGTTAGAGCCGTGCTGGTGGTACATTTCCCGTCCTCACAAGCGGCTGCATGTTCTTTACAGAGACGGGAGACCCCACTTTTAGCATCTACGCAGGTGACTATCGCATTACTCATTTGGAGAGTGCAACAATGAAGATTCTACTCCAAAACCTACAGCCAGTGGAAATTTAGAATGTCTTTCCCATCAGCCATAGAAGCAAAACTGGTAACTGGTCTCTTGACGAAAGATGGTGCACTGAGAAGCACCTTTTTCACCCAGCATATCTGGGCAATTAGGTCGCTGCTTCCAACAATCCAAACAAAGGGAGTCTAGACAGAATGTTTCCTCATAATCACGGTCCTTAATGCAGCACCCACAATTGATACAGCGCGGTGTGCAGATTATGCAAGCCCTGCACAAATGATCAGCCTGATGTTTCCCCTGACAACTCTCTGATGGGCAATCATAAACTAGTTTAAACTCATGGCACCAGGGGCAGGCCTCAATGTCGATGGCACAATCATCATCACAAGATATATAAGACGGAACCCCACTATAAATCCGTAGCCTGTGGGCACTCTGCTCCACATGGTTATCTGCATTCAGAAGAAACTGCAATTCTTCAAACTGCTTTTCTGTTACACTGCGGATGCCAGCAATTCTCAAGTGCTTTATTCCTGGGGAGCCAACAGACTTGAAGGCCCTTAACATATCCAATAAGCTGTCAACACTAAGTCTTACACATCCTGGAACGCTTAGCTGCATGCAAGAAGTGAGTCAATAATGAATTCTAACTTTTAATCTCAGAAGAACAAAAACCATAAAGGAATTTAGCTAATGATGAATTAAAAGAAGTTCAAGATAAACATGATGAGCAAAAAGGACAAGGAAATAGTTGCAAC
This sequence comes from Juglans hindsii, assembly GCA_003123825.1. NCBI lineage: Eukaryota > Viridiplantae > Streptophyta > Magnoliopsida > Fagales > Juglandaceae > Juglans > Juglans hindsii. The sequence goes on from QEOW01002360.1 coordinate 74,043, forward strand.
AGTTGGAACTTTTGTTTCTGGGTATTCATAATTTTCACTTTACCATTGGATGGAAGCCCACCTATGTCCTAGATTTACCTTCTTGGACTCTCTCTCTCTCTCATTAGGTGTAAATGATGTATAGTCTCTGTGTATCTCGATGAGACCTTGTGCCATTTTCTTGATTATTAATAAAGCTCATCTTACTTTTAAATTTATTTTTTCTAGATTGACACCAACTTAAATGAGATGACCAATGAATCCTAACAGGCCTATGTACAACACATGCTTTAAAAAAGATATCTGCTAAGAAAACACAACAATTATTTCAAAAGCTATCTGAAATATAACAGACTTGCTCAAGTTGTATAGAATACCTGAATTTCCTATGATTTGATTGATACACAAAAAGGCATAAATATCATATTCAGTGATGGATAGGAGAGACGATACCACAAAGAAGAATTGTGCATATTTGTTATGAGTACAGATAATATCTAAAATGGAAGAAGAAAAAATGGAAGAGGAATTGTGCATAATTGTTATTTGTTATGTATACTATCTATAGCAACTAAAAAATGTCTCAAGGATTATATACGCAGACAACCTGATAAAGTCATTAGGCATTATCGGAGGAAGAAAAAATAACAGGAGAGCATCTGTTGTAAATCAATTGGTCTCAACGATGATAGCTGAAGACTATAAGCTATTAAGCAGTAGTATATGATGAGCAAAAATCATTTATGTTCCAAGATACTTGTTGTATCATAAACACCAACCGTTTTCAGTCTTGGATTCGTTTCAATCACACGCTTCAAACCGCTGTCTGTGATTCTTATGCAGTCCACTAGGCTCAAGCACTGAAGGGTGCCTTGTGCCCTGTTAGCCAATTTCAGAAGAGCATCATCCGTGATCTTCTCGCTCAACGGCCGATCGATGTGAATACTCCTCCACAGAAGAGCATCACTTCTAACCGAATCGCGCAAAGATTTGCAAACCCTTTCTACAGTGAGAAGGTCCTGCACTCCCAGATATCCCAAAGCAAAAAACATTGCATCAGGGGGTGTACTTTCTTCAACACCATTAAAACAAGTTTTTCCACAAGCCCTCGACTCCGGAGCTCCTTTGCTCACAAACCAATTTCCGAAACGGCCGAAATTCATAAACTCCTCCACATTTCCATCCAGTGCAAAAACACCATCAAGCAATCTAGTGTCAACCCCATATCCATCAAACCCATCACAAGGAATTGAAATTCCACCCTTTTTCACGATACCCAATTCTGGTTCAAACTTCATTGAACCATTCCACAGCCAATTCAGCCCTGCAAAGAGTCCATGATGATCAGCAATCTCTTTTTGAGCATCGTCAAACCCAAAACCATTACAACCTGAATCAGATTCCTCTACCAAGTCTTGAAACCAACCCGTGATCGTAATCGTAGACCTTTTATCCATTCCAAATGGATCGATAGGCAACTTATCGACGACATCATCTACAAGCAGCGGCTCACCGTAGCCTCCAAACTCAGCCTTGCCCATTTTGTTGCAATCAGAACCCTCCGACTCAGAATTCAAGCCCCGGAAACTCCAAGAATCACGCGAACCTTCACAATTCCTAACCGCGTGGGCATCAGAGAGACTAAGAGGCATTCTTGATTCGTAGGAACCCTATTGCAAGACACCTAGAGTGGGTCAAACAACTCAATTATATATGCCCGCAAAGCTTTTCTTTCCAAACAAGGACCCTAAATTATAAAATAAAAGAAAAAAGAGGAAGAAAACTCTCGATTCCGGGGGCACAGAACTAAAAAATAAAAAAGCACCGGAATCGGAGTTAGACAATAAACCCAATTAATGAATCAGGTTGAAGAATGATCTCAGGAGCGGAGCTGATGCTCAAAAGAGAAGCTTTCTAGGAGGGCGAACTAGATCGTATTGATACCAACGAAAATAAGGAAAACAAATAAAAAGACGAAAAAAAAAAACAGTGGTATAGAAGGAAAACCAAGATACAACCGCGAAGAAGAGGGAACGATGCCCTTTTTTTCGCTTTAGGAACAATGTCAGGTATATAGAGAAACCCAGAAACAGAGAGAAGAAAAGAAAGGGAAAGGGAAGGAGAAACAAACTATCGAAGTGGATTCGGAAAAGAAAAAGAAGGGGAGGCTAATATAAGAGCCCAGAAACTGAGCCACAGGAGGAAGAGAGGGAGAGAGAGAGGCGGGTGGAGAATCAGAAAGCCCGATCCTTGGACCAATAGAATTCAGGTACTTTGCGTTCGAGGGATTAGATATGTTTCCTTTGACTACTAGTGATCCCTTTATTCTTTTTCCTTTTCTTTAGGGGTAATTTGTTGTTTGATACACTTCCAACTCTTTAATAATTTAGTTTGTGCCTCAAAAAAAAAAAAAAAAAAGTTTACAACCAATTGTACAACTTTATTAAGAGTATTTTTTATTTTATATAATTATCTTTCATTTAAAATATAATTATAAAAATCTTATAAATTTATCATTTTCCTTTTATTATTTTTTGTTTTACTCAACACGCGAATAAATTAATAAATTCCTCAACCTAAAAAACAAGAAAATAATAATATATCTATTTTGATCATTAATAAAAAAAAATGCATTTTTTTCGTAAATCACTTGAGGATTTGTCCCGACACAAAATAAAAATAAAAAAAATTACTTATCGATTAAGAAATTATTTTTTAATGATGTTTTAATTTTTTTTTCTTTTTTTGAAAATATTTAAGAATATGAAAAAAAAATGAATGAAAACAAATAAATAAAAATGATTTGAGGATTTATACCGGATAATTGATTGCACGTGCTATCTGATGGATTTGGATCGTTGCGGGGCTTGGCTTATCATATAAGAGGAGGTGTTAGCTGTCATATGGTTTTGGGCACCACTCGATGGATAGACTGAAGAAAAAACGAAAAAATAATCGAATTTAAATTATTTAAATGATTAGAAAAGAAAGAGGATCACCAAATTAAGGAACCAAGAAAGATGAAAGGTCGGTAGAGAATCCAACAAATTAACAAATGGTCATCCCTTTTTTTTTTTTTTTTTCTTTTTTTAGGACATGAAGTAAAAGCAAGCATTTATAGTCCAAAAAAGTTCCCAATTAGGCTGATGTTTGTGTCAGTCAGACGATGTAATTAAATTCAAAGAAATATGGATAATTTAACAGAACTTTAGTCACCACCAATATAGAAATAAAAACAAAACAACAAAAAAAAAAAAAAAACTAATTTGCATAAATTGTGTAACAGAAGGTTTATTACTTTATTTAGCCTGGAACCAACGCAGTCTGAAGAGTGAGAACATCAAGACCAAGACCAAGACCAAACAAAAAGGCAGGCCGTTCCTGAACATCAGCAATTTATTACAAAAGGGTGGTGAATTGTATCTGTTGCTTATATAATGCTCAAGTATCTCTAATACACACCATACCAGACTCTTATTCTGATCATAGAGCTTATCAAGCTTTATGCAATATCTAGTTTTTCATACCAAACTATATTTAAAGGCAGGCAACAGGATAGACACACCATAAAACTAAGTATGCTCAAGTCTACAAGGTGGGAGGGATCCATATGTAGCCATGTGTTTGAACATAACCGGCTTTTGCTAGCAGCTCATCTGCTGCTTCTGGACCTCGGCTACCTGGTTTGTATGGAAGCGGCTTCTTTTCTCCATCATCAATTCTATGCAGAAGAGGGGTGAAGATCTCCCACGCCGCCTGATGGTTGACACAACCGTCAAATTGGAAATTGACACTATTGTGTTAAGATATTTCACTTATGGTGCATTTGGACTTTGGAGAGCTAGATCTGGGTCTTTACAATCCAAATCCCCTGTTTGGACCATTAATTAAAATTTGGATTTGGATTTACACCAAAATCATACAAGATTTTAAGCCTTTTAAATCATGAATTCAAATATCATGGTTGATTTGAATCCAAATCCAAATTCTTCTATCCAAACACAATCGGATTCATTTGGATACCAAGAATATTTCAGAATATCTGTAAATAGTAGTGAAAAAGTTTGTGAACAGTAGTGAATAATTTGTGAATAATAGTGAAGTAGTTTGAGAATATCTGAGAATAGTTGTATTCCCAAACAGGCCTATTTAAATGTCCACATACCTTCAACTCATCTCTGCGAACAAAATGTTGTTGATCACCTCTTATTCTGTAAAAACAAATTTCCCACTCAATGAATATTAATCCTCAATCTCTTGAATCCCTATATTACTATTGCGCTAGAGTTATACATGCAATTGAAAACAGCTGCACTGACTGCCTCAAATAAAAGCAGAATTATCAGACAAGAAGATTATGGAAGGACAAGGATCATACGTGTCAAGGATTAGACGTTCATAAGCCTCTGGGATTGTAACCCCTTGATAACGTTGCCTATACGACAGGTCTAATTCACTTTGGACAGTCAACATCTCCAGTCCAGGCTGCTTGACCTGCATGAGAGACATTGAGAACAATATCTACTTTACCCGATGCCCCAAACATAAGCAGGTACCAGCTCAAACATTGTGGGACCAAAAATCCTCACAATTATATTAGAATCATCAGCATACCGTCAGCTTCATGTACATGGCTTCTGAAGGTTGAAGGCGTATGACAAACTCATTTCTCCCTTGCTTTTTACCTATACAATGAGAGAATGTTCGATAAATAACTGGATAACTTTTGGGCGAACAAATATTTGACAGACCACTAAGCATAATATAAATGCAGTGGTATGAGCGAAAACATTAGACAGACACTGAATATAGAAAGCCAACCAAGAGGTAAATGGCAGCAAGACCATATGGAGTTATATATAGAGATCAAGAAGACTTAAAAATAAATCATATAGGAGAAACAGAAAATGAGCCGTTCTGCATATTCCCCACTGCAATAAAGCTCACGGAAATGTTCACTAAGCTAATAATCATGACTTTTCTGACTTTTGACACCAAAATTTTAACTGCATGAACACGCCAGAAGGTTGTTGTACTTTCAGTCCTGCACTAGATTATCACAGATTCACAAGTAAAAGATATGCCATCTACCAGTAGGAAATGACAAGTCCCCCTCCTCCCTTTTCACCCTTCCAATGTTTGGAAACTGACTTCTAGTTCATACTTCAAAATAGAATTGTAGACAGTGGCTACCTAGACAAATTTCTTCGGGCCATGACAGAAAAAAAGCGTAACAAATTTTGAATCAAGAAAACAACAAAAGACGCATAGCAGAACCAAGCAAAATCTAGAAGGCAAGTCACCAGAATTCTGAAGGTCTGATGCCATACATTTGAATATATCACCAGGAACATCCTTAAACTGAACTCGTATTTCTGCCTTTCTCGAATTCAATGCTTTCCCGGCCTTAAGTATAAATGGGACACCTGAATAAGAAATTGGACTGGACTGTGAGCAGAAGTTGAACAACATTATCCTTTAATTGAATACCCAAATGTGAGGTTCAGATATTACTTTTTTCCTCTTAACTACAAAGAAGTTCCAAAAGAAGACCAAACAAATGGTGAAGATATATCATACCCTCCCATCTTTCATTATGTATTCTCAGAACTACAGTTGCAAAAGTTGGAGTGTTTGAGTGATCAGGAACTGTTGGATCATCCCTATAGCCTTCATATTGTCCAAGAACAACCTCTTCGTCTTTAATTGGAAGAACTGATTGAAGAACCTGATATTCAAATAATATCAGCAATCAATGTAAGAAAACATGTCTGGAACTCAAAGCAAATTACCAAGGAAAAAAAATATTAAATGGACAAATCATATAACTAAGAAGAAAAAGTATCGTTGGGAAAAGTTTAACAACTAACTAACTCATCAAAAAAAGTTTAATGACTAAGACAAAAAAATAAAAATAAAAAAACATGACTATTAACTTGAAAAGATCTTTCAAAATTAATATATTCCTTTAAATCTTAAAAGATCATTGTACTCCCTTTGTTCATTTAGAAAGTCTATTGTCATAGGTAAATTTTGGCAAGACAGAGTGGTTTTTTTTTTTTNAAGAGAGAAGTTTTGGGAGCATTAATATCAGTTGATAATAACTTAAACAGATTTCCTCCTTGCATTGGGGTTGTAAAGTTACATACCTTCACTTTCTCATCCCGAATGTGCTCAGGTTTGAGAGAAACTGGCTTTTCCATGGCAACTAGACAGAGAACCTGCACTTTGTAGATTGTCAAATTTTAGACACCTTTCATATATTGGTCATGGGTTGGGAGGTTGTATGGCAATCAGTCGTCCAGGGAGTTTGGGTTAACAAAAGCCTGAGCAAAGAAGGTTATAGCTGGAGATGTTGCCACAACACACATCCACCAAGTTTCTATAGGTATCTTATCATAAGAAAAAGTAACATGAAAAAGTAAAAAGAAATCAGAAATATTGCAATTCAGGGCATGGCAAGATAAATAACACTCCCCCTTCCTAAATGCTACCAAAAAACCCAGCATTAAGAAATAATCAATCATGCAGAGATGGCATCATTAAGGATACAAAATCTGCTTTATCGTAATACCAAGGTCTTACCTGCAATAGATGATTTTGAATGATATCGCGAATAATTCTGCCAGAACAATAAATATAGTTAGATTTCCCTTGTATCAAGATCTATTCAACTGTTGAGAGTTAGATCCACAAGAGGTGTGCGATGCATACGTTATAAAAAGCAGGTAAGCCCCAGTATAGATCCTCAAATATATTTAGCCACTTATAAAAAAAATTATATTAAGCCACTTAGAACTAAAATTACAGGACTTCCAATATGAGCAGAAACTATAGCTAGCAAGTAGTAATTAAAAATATTCCTATACAAGAAATTTAGAGATAAATGGAAAATTTTGAGGAGAAAAAGAAACAACAGCTCTTTTAAGCTTGTGCTCAACAAACAAACTGAGACACAACATTTACAGAACATACCCATATTCATCAAAATATCCACCACGGCCTTCTGTCCCAAAATCCTCCCTGAACACAATCTGCCAGAGAAAAATACAAACAACATACATGATGAACTTGTAAATATCACAGTTAAATCAGGAGACCAATGAAAGTTAGAATCCTAAATATAGAGGTGCCCATTCATTGGGGGACAATAAGACATAGCCTGGACACAGAGTACCCCTTACTTCATTGCTATGAAGGTACTATCACAGCCTCAACATAGGTTAGTAACTTTCAAAATGATTGGTGAAAAGAAGGATTCACACCTGTACGTTGTCAATATTGTCACGATTCCAGAGGGGCAAGAAGAAGCGATTTGCAAATCGAAGAACCAACTGCATATTTAAGGTAAGAAGGTAAATAATCAGAGTCGTGAAACCAAATGAGCAAAAACTAAGACTTATCTACACGTATATTACCAAATTCTGCACCAATTCCTTTCCCAAATAATGATCAATCCGGTAAATTTGTGGTTCATCAAACAACTGTCCAATCTGGGAACTGAGTTGTTCTGCAGATTCCAAATCTTTGCCAAAAGGCTTCTCAACAACAATTCGAGTCCATCCACCAAGATCGGCTGCAAATAATTGGATGATTCATTCAGAAAGTGTTGTATCAGATATTCTAAATCTACATCTCATATAGGAATCAAAATGCCAACTTGCTTCATTCAACAAACAAAATTTCCCAATCATCAATAGATCTTAAATAAACTTTAGCTAGTCGAACAGCATTTTCCACTTTTATAAATAAGCGTACAGGTTCAACAAAATAACAGAAACAGTGAATTATGACATTAAGTGGGAAATATAGGGCCTACTTTTCTTTCGCCGTTATCTGGCTATATAAACAGAAATTCAGGTATGCTTTTAGACTTCTTCCTTACATCAAAGCAATGCTCAAAGGCAAAAATGCTAATTGTAATAACATCTTTGTAATTCCAATGACTGAGCAACAAGTTCCTAGAATCACGCTTAGTGACCGAACGACAACTTCTACGAGCACAGTGTGATCATTAAAAAATAATGAAACTATTCTACACAAAGAAGAATGAAGAAGCCTAGAGTAAAACATCTACGGGGCCTCTGGACTAACACACAGCAGATACATATCAGATAGTGATCTGTATTCTTCAACCAATGGCTACCCATCTGGGCATCCCCCCCATCTTTCCTATTTTAAATCTTTAAGCAACTATCTAGAAGCATGTCAAAGAATACATGGAGCTGTATTTCAGAATCCACGTTAGTGTATATGTCCGCACAATATACTACAGTTGTTTTATAACAGGCACCAACCTTCATGCAAGATCTTGCAACAAAAATACGAGTGAAATACACCTCTAAACATAAATGACCAAACAGTAGTAACCAGAGTTAATTGATAATTCCAGCCACAATGACAAATATATTTTTATCAGTAGCCACAATGCCAAATATGAGTTAGAACAACTAACATTTATTCATGCAATTATGCCTGATCATCTTGCATACAGATGGATAAACAGATGGAGGAAGTGCCAGATAAAAGAGTCTCCGAGATGATCCCTCCACGCTATTTTTTGATAACTCATGCTTTGCAATTTCCTTGTCCAGCAGCCGAAAACCTTCCTCAGAATCATACGAACCACTTACATATTTAACCTACAAAAAAAAATAATACAACAATAAGTTGAAACAAATACATTTTACTTGTGGGAGACCACATAAATGATTCCAAACTGATGCAGGATAAGGGTTGTGCTAACCAGTTCGAGAAACTTGGTTACATTATCCAAGTGCTCCGTTGAAGCACTTTTGTCAGTGATAAGATACCTGCAGTTATCTATCATCTCTAAATCATTCTACATCATGAACTATTCTTATAAACAAATTAAAGGAGCCTTTGAAGAAACACTTTTAAGTGAGTGAGAACCACAATACCATTATTGGGGGAAAAATGGCGAAAGGGAAGTGAACAGACATAATAATAGAACTAAAGAAACATTCACACGAAAGAAAAATTAAAGTGGAAAAAAAATCAAGGAAATTTTGGCAGGTATACTTTTGTTCTTCCAGGTATCAACCCTGACAATACGGTTTATTTAGATATAATTAATAGATTGTTTTAGAAGTATATATTATTGACAAAGATAATTGCCAAGCATGGAACAAAATATGGATGTTCACACAAACATTATTGTTCCTACTCATTATATCATGCAGAAACAGATAACAAAATGCATCTCACCCGCGAATGCGATTTCTTAGCTCATCATCTGAAATCTTTGTCCTTGCATAGCCAAAAATGTGAACTTCATCGGGGGGCAGGAATCCCTGAGACAGGCCAATGCCTTTTAAAGTGAGTATAACAGTTGACAGCTCCAAAGAACACCAAAGCAACTCTACTTCTTAGGTAGTCTTAATAAACAGAAGCTCAGATTCTCATTTGTCTTTCAGAGGTGTAATAAACTTCCATAAAAATGGATAGAAGACAAAGATCAACGTAAGGGCATTGTCTTAAGAGACATGCAGACAAAATGAGAAGACTATAAATCATCTATAATTATACTCAAAATTTCAAAGGAACGAGTCGAAGATGAAAGTCCATCTCAATTCCACAATAGATTCCCAATAAATTTAAATTACGAGAACAATACACCGAATCCTGAACAAGAGTCCAAGCAGACCTGCAGAAAGAGGTGGTAGAGTGCCGGAAAGGTCTTCTTCTTAGCAAGATCTCCAGAAGCACCAAGCACAACAATGGAGAGACACCCAGTTTCAGGCACATTGTCAACATCTCTACCAAACGATTCGCTTCTAAAAGTCTCTCTTTTCTCGATGTGCCATGATCCTGATTCCATCTTCTAAAAGCTGGACAAGAGAAGGAGCATGCAGAGCTACATTACAATTTCTTATATTATATTCTGTATTAAGAAAGTATAAGCTGTGAGCAAAGCTACTCAAAGTGGCCTTCGGCGTAAGCCTACAGGGCACTCACTCTTCACTCCAAGGGATTGACCAGATTAACCGAAAAAATCAGACCAACAAATTAAAGTGCTCAGATCCATCACTCTCAAAATTCTTCGTGTTTTAACAACAACTACATTGGATTTTCTACCCCACCAAGAAAACATACAGAGAATGAGAACATTAGCGTCCCGCTTGATCGTTAAGAAAAACGTGCTTTGGAATTACCTAGGTGACCGTTGTTATTGAGCATATAGCAAAATTCTTCAGAATTCAAAGATTTGATTTATCTATTCCTTTCCCGGGTTTCTTGACAGTCAAATAGACCGAATAGCCAAAAAAACCCATAGAAAACTAAGAATCGTTCAGTCTATGAATAGATCTCAATTTACACCGGAGCGCGTAAACTGACAGATCCAAACTCGGGAATTGGAATCACGAAAATGATCGCCTCGAAAGCATTCAACATAACGGGTATTTCCGTATATACGCGAAATCAAAATCACGAACCGGGTTGTAGAAGCGAGATCAACGATCTAACAGTACCGTAGAACTTCCCGCTAGTTTGGAACCACCCCCCGAAAAAAGCAGAGAGACAGAGACAGAGACAGAGAGGGAGGGAGGAGAGGGGAGGGGTGAGTGTGTAAAGAGCTATACAGATTACAGATACCTTTTGATTTGCAGTTTTGGAGTGGAAAATTGGTGGTAGGAACTAGGAAGTAACAATGAGCTTTTCTTTTCTGATTTCCAAAACAGTTGCCTCGTTCACCAACTCTCTAGTCTCAGTATTCTCTCTCTCCTCACCAGCCGCCATTGTTCGCCAACCTTCCCAGTATTTCTGCGTATTTCTATTTACACCCGAAAGTTTAAGCTTTCTTACTTTCTCCGCCACGGATAATCTGATATTTTGATTATTATTTCAGCTTTAATGATTTATGTTTGAGAAATTATGTCTTGAGTTCTATTATTTTCAACATTTAACGGTCAACTCATGGAGTCATTAATTTTCATGCCTAGTAATAAATTAATAAAATCTAAGATAAATAAAATAGTTATTATTCTTTTTATTTTGGATAAAAATTAGTGAGAGGGTGAATGGTATAATATGAAACTAATTATTGAAATTTTTTAATTAAATCCCACTTCTAGAGGGTGTTTCTCAACCTTTTCGCCAGAAGTTCAAAACAGTATAAATACGTTATATTGTTTTTAAGGTGAGACTCTTCCTTTGTTTTATTGAGAGTCGATTAAAGTTTGGATATTTCTTAAAAACGTTGATGTTTTATTTTAGAAAAATTATATTCATTATCTTTACACATTACATATTATTATTTTTTTCTTATCAAATACGTAGTATATGAATGATGGGTAAAATAATTCAATTAATCTAAGAAGAATAAAAAAAATTAAAAATTTTAAAAAAATAAAAAAAAATATTGTGTGTGGTGTGAGAGGATAATAATCATCTTTTTTTTCGATTCACTTTTTTATAAATAAAATAATTATAATAAGATTCACTTTTTTATAAAAATTTATGCAAGATTTATACGAGTACAATTCATCCTTTAGAGAGAATTAGACATGAACATATTCTTATGAGCTAAGATAATCGTCGCTTTCAAGTTTGAAAGGTAAAACAAGTTGGTAAATGTTTGATGATATCGATATGACGAGATAAGATTAGAGTGCATTGATTATAATATACGAATGTTTGCCCCAAAAATAATTAACAATAAAAAATTTCAATGTCCACAAGTGGATGAAAATCGTTTGGAAAGGAGATTGGACTTGGTTTTCAATCAATATTAGTAATCTATCAAGAAAAAATATATTTACAATCGTAAATTATGTAAGTGTCGTGTAATCATTTAAAAAAAATAATAAAATATAAAATTCACATGAAAAAAATTAATTTTTTAATAGTAGACTTTATTTTTTTCAAAGTAATTAAATGACGTTTACGCATTTTACAATTATATGTAAAATTAATCTCTTTATAATATAAGTTTTATGGTGACAAGTTGGTGCCACCCCTAGATGGAGTGGGTGAAGGATTTCCCAATCTATCTCAAAAATTTAATCCATCTCCTAGCATTTTGATTATAAATTAATTAAGTTTAAAAAAAATAAAAATGACACGACGTAAATGATAATTGGCTAATATAAATGATAAAGTGTTGCTGCCTAAAACAAAATAAATGTCGCTTTAATACCCATATAAGTCTCTAAATAAAGACCTTGTAAAAGTGGAAATATGTCAATAAGGATATACACACAATTATATCTACAATTCTTTATACAATTAAGCTATTAATTAAAGACATTTTTATGAAATAATATCTCTTATTTTAAAATATTATTTTATAAAAATTATAAAAAATGATTATGTGGATATGATTTTCTATAAATAATTTTACATTGTCAGAAAAATTGTAGTAGTAATGCTTAAGTTTGATGTTAGCGTGTCGGACAATAAAGCCAATTGCAATAAATAACCGACTTGACATTTTTACGAAGGGTTCGGTTCGGGCAGATGATATGAGAATTTTATAAATGGAAATAACATAATTTATAAATAGTAGGATAATTTAAATTAAGTATTTTTTAGTTTTAAAAAATGAGATAACAGAATAAATAAATTATATTATAAAATTAAAATATTTTTAGAATATTTTTTTTAATATTATTTTTATTTTAAGATTTGAAAATATTGAATTATTTTTTATTTGAAAATTTGAGAAAATTGTAATAATTAATTTAAAAGTGTTTATATTTTAGTAATGTTTGAGAATGAAATAAGATAAAATGAAATGAGATGAAAATAATTTTCAAACATGCCCTGAAATAATTTATTATATCATTTTAATTTATATGAAATGTTATGAACTAAGGTTCTTTTGTAAAATGAAATGCGGCTAATTTTCAAACAAAACAGCCTTTATTATACTTATCACGAGCTATAACTACAAAAAAATGGAAAATTTGAAACTTGTTTTCACTTCTTCATGAACAAATTTTTTTTAAAAAAAAATAATAATAACTCAATAAGCAATATATACTGATAAATATATTTTATATATCTATATCTGCTTATGGAATTCTTAAATTAGAATTTGAACGTGTTTTCAGATGTAAATATCTTGAACACAAATAGAAATCTCCCAAGACTCGGTTAGAATTTTAAGATATAGATAAGAGAAAAATGATAGTTACAGTTATAAAGTGTAAGTGTTGTGTACTTATTTAAAAAAAATAAATAAATATGATATTTATATGAAAAAAATTAAATATTTAATAATAATAATTTTTTTTTAAAAAGAGTATGCGAAACTTACATAAAATACTGTATTTAATATTATTCATTTATATAGAATAGATTTGTACCGAATTACTTTATTATTATTTATTATTACTCACAAAAAAAATTATTACTATTTATAAACTATTTACTTATTTTCTATTACTATGATTGCTTGTCATCCAAAATGCAGCGGTTTGAATGGTGAGATGATAATTTTTAGTTTTAAATTAAATTTTAAAATATTATTTTTTAATATTATTATTATTTTAAAATTTGAAAAAGTTGAATTATTTATTATATTTTATATAAAAATTTAAAAAAATTATAATGATGGATTGAAATTGAATGAGAAATCTTGATCTCTTTGCTCCAAATCTCGTTTGTTTTCAGAGATGATATGAGATAAGATGATATGAGTTGAGATTAAAATTAAAAAATAAAATAAAATACTATTAAAATATATTTTTTAATATTATTTTTATTTTAATATTTTAAAAAATTAAGTTGTCTATTTTATTTTATATAAAAATTTAAAAAAATTATAATAATGAGATGAAGATGAGAGGTTTTTAAAATTTTTCAAATTTTAAATTTTAACCTTAAAAAAAATCCAATCTTAGATTATGGAGAAGCAAAGTCAGAGTGTCCAAATCCATACGCAGGAATCAGGATGGAACGAGCTCCTAGTCCTAGTCCTAGAGAGGACTCGACGTTGGTTGGCAGTCTGGCACCTGGTGTTATCCACGCCACAAGTCGGGCTTACTCATAGTCATGGGCGTCGTGTCGGGGTAAAAGAAGACACATTCTGGGGCGGATCATTAACTACCGGCAATGGTGGAACCAATCAGTGTAGCCCGTCGTTCAAGGAAAATATAAATTATTTAAAAAATTGTTCATTAAATGAGTTTTATTTGATTATATAAAAAAATATGTAAAATATAAATTATTACTATTCTTCCATCAAATAATTTTTTAATTATTTATATTTTATTTACTCACTAATTTTTTTTTTTACATTTCAATATAAATTCTTTTTATTGTTCATTGTTTAAAACACTTATTTTATTTTTTTCTAAAAAATGTATTAGAAATATTATTTATCCAATTTCTTTATATTTTGATTTTATTTTTTATTTTTATTTGACTTATATATTTTTATTTTGTATGTATAAGTTTGAATTATAATACATTGTGTATAATATACTTTTGCATTGTCAGAAAAATTGTAGTAGTAATGCTTAACAAATATTTAATGTTAGCGTGTCGGACAACAAAGCCAATTGCAATAAATAACTGCCTTAACATTTTTATGAAGGGTTCGGTTCGGGGTAGATGGATGAGAATTTTATAAATAGTAATAATATGATTTGTAAATAGTAGTGAGACAGTTTGGATTAAGTATTTTTTTAATTTTAAAAAATGAGATAAAAAAATTGAATAAAATATATTATCAAGTTAAAATATTGTTATAATATAATTTTTTAATATTATTATTGTTTTGAGATTTAAAAAAGTTGAATTGTTTTTTAATTTTTGTTTGAAATTTTGAAAATGTTGTAATAATTAATTTGAAAGTGTTTATATTTTAGTAATATTTGGAAATAAAATAAAATAAAATAGGATGAAATGAGATCAGATAAAAATAATTTTCAAACATGCCCTGAAAGAATTTATTATATTATTTTAATTTATATTAAATGTTATGAACTAAAGTTCTTTTGAAAAATGAAATGCGGCTAATTTTCAAACAAAACAGCCTTTATTATACTTATCCCAACGGGACGAGCTATAACTACAAAAAATGGAAAATTTGAAACTTGTTTTTACTTCTTCATGAACAAATTTTTAAAAAAAATCATAACTCAATAAACAATATATACTGCTAAATATAGTTTATATATCTATATCTGCTTATGGAATTCTTAAATTAGAATTTGAACGTGTTTTCAGATGTAAATATTTTGAACACAGACAAAAATCTCCTAAGATTCAGTCAAAATTTTAAGATATAAATAAGAGAGAAATGATATTTACAATTATAAAATATAAGTGTTGTGCATTTCTTTAAAAAAAATAAATAAATATAAGATTTATATGAAAATAATTAAATATTTAATAATAAATTTCATTGTTTTCTAAAAGGAATATACGAGACTTAAACAAAATATTATATTTAATATTATTCATTTATATATAATAGATTTGTACCGAATTACTTTTTTATTATTATTTATTACCATCTATAAAAATTTATTATTATTTATAAACTATTTACTTATTTTTTATTACTAAGATCACTCATCATCTAAAATGCAGCGATTTGGATGGTGAGATAAGAATTTATAGTTTTAGATGAAAGTTTAAAATATTATTTTTTAATATTATTATTATTTTATTATTTAAAAAAGTTAAATTATTTATTATATTTTATATAAAAAAATTTATAATGTTTAGTTGAAATGAAATAAAAAGTCTGCCGAAATTATCTTAGATCGTGGAGAAGCAAAGTCAGAGTATCCAAATCCCTTTGACCGAGAGGCAGGTTGGAACGAGCTCCTAGTCCTAGAGAGGACTTGACGTTTGTTGGCAGTCTGGCACCTGGCGTTATCCACGCCACACGTCGGGCTTACTTATTGTCGTGGGCGTCGTGTCGGGGTAAAAAGAAAACGCATTTTGGGATCATTAATTACCGGCAATGGTGGAACCAATCAGTGTAGGCCATCAAGAAAATTGGGTACATCATTCAAGGAATTAGACCATTCTGCTTATGTATAATATAAAATATATAAATTATTAAAATAATTGTTCATAAAATGAATTTTATCTGATTATGTAAAAAAAATGTAAAATACAAATTGTTGCCGTTGTAAAATACAAATTGTTACCGTTCATCCATTAAATAATTTTTTTAATTATTTATACTTTATTTACTCCTTAATTTCTTTTTACTTTAATATTTCAATACAAATTCTTTTTATTGTTCATCGGTTAAAATACTTTTATTTTATTTTTTTCTTAAAAAATATATTGGAAATATTATTTATCCAATTTTTTATATTTTGATTTTATTTTTAATTTTTATTTGACTTATATATTTTTATTTTGTGTGTATAGAATTGAATTATATTACATTGTATATAATAATATATTACAAATAAAAAAAATATGGATATTACAAATTTATTGATAGAAAGGAAATGTTTAAAAAGAATAAAAAATAGATAAACTGATGTATAATTTATTGTAAAAATTAGTATGTAAAATAGAAAAAATGAAATTTAGTGATGTATTTTAAAAAATAAAATAAATGAATGATTGTGAATGCTATTATCATGATATTTGCACTTATGTAATGCATAAATTTCAAGTAATTTTTTTAAAAATAAAAATTTAGATAAAAAAAATTAAATTTTTAATAATAGATTCTATTATTTTCTTAAAAAAATACGCTACATTTACATAATTATAAATATATCTAACATTACTTATCACATAATTTGGTTGCATCTTGCAATAAGTAAAGTTCATATTGTTTTTCTAGATATTTCTTCAGATATTATTATTGTTCCAAAATACCATATATATATATATTAATCCGACTATTGAATATAAAATACCATAAAATTATTTCGCAAAACTTTTAGATTAGTCATGGGTTTAGTCTAATTAGCCCAATGTGAGGTGATGTATAAATAAATTATTTCTAATTCGGAGATGAAGAAAACGGTGAATTCTAGATCCTTCTTTGAGGTATTGTTTCAATGCTTGTTTTATATGTTCGTTATAATTTTGAAGAGAAATATTTTAATTATAAAAATAAATTTATAAATTATTGTAACTTTTTATGTATTAAACCTATTTTTATTATAAAATATATATTTTTTTATATAACTGAACACTTCCTTTGATATAATTGTTTAGTCATTCCTTCAGGTACAAGAGATCGAGCGTCGAGAGGATACACAGACAAGGAAAATGATTCGGTTAACACGTGTTTCAACTACAATTATGGGTAGGTAAGGAATTTTATTTTTTTGAAACGTATGGGTAGGTAAGGTTTTTTTTATCATTATTATGTTTTTAATAATCAAAATATGGGTAGGTAAGCTTTCTAGTTCCTTCCATCATAAAAATATCTATTTTGACCACTATTTTAAACTATTAAGACAGTGTTGAGATAGTAAAATAAAATGAAATGATTTTATATAAAAAATTAAAAGTTAATAAAATATTATTTTTTAATATTATTATTGTTTTGAGATTTGAAAAAATTACAATGATGAGACCAAATCGTTTTATATCTAAGGGACTAAAAGGTTATGGGATATTTTCATCTAAACAGATAAATTTATTCCTAGAAGTTATAAAAAAAACATAAGAAGATTATCCATTAAATTCAAAAATATTAAATTTTTATTAAATTTTTTATATATTTTATTAAATTTATTATTTGTCATATTTTTTGTTATTACAATTTGTGATGCTTGCACAATGCAAATTAGATAGTGGTTTGATGAAGTTTGTATATTGTTCTCTTTTGATTCTCCCTCCCAAGTTTACACGTATTTTGGAATCTTTCTGCTTCGCTTTCTTTCAAAGAGACCTCCCCTTAGGGTTTAGGTACGCAATTATGAGATATTTTGTTAAAAATTAAATAAAATAATTTTTATTTTAAGATTTGAAAAAGTTAAATTTTTTATTGCATTTTATGTGAAAATTTAAAAAAAATTTTAATAATGAGATGATTTAGTACATCTAAACCGGGCCTAAATCCTCTTGCAGCTACTCCGGTACGCTCAAGTGAAGAGTGAATAGAACAGTTGGAGCCCTTTCTACATGGTCATATTTTATACAATTCCTCGCATATATTGAAAAGAATAATGATATTTATACAACTATTCTGCCTCTAAATTGCCAAACAATATGCGAAGCCATTTCAAAGATGAGACAGAGATGAAAAGATCCAGAGTTGCTACCTTCTGATGGACTGAGATATCGTACATAGTTATCAACACTCAGCACAACATTGTAGAGTATGAACAACCTTAGAAAAAATACAAGGGAGCAACTGCTATAGATATGTCATGAATACTGAGGTTACTTGCTTAACGCTTGCCTGCAGTAACAAACCAAAACCCAGATTCAGCATAATCGGAAGAAAGGAAATTGACTCGGTTGGAAAATGGAAGAAAAGGTCTCCCATAAGGAACAAGGATCTGACCTTTGGCGATATCACATTTTTAGCCACTTGGGCTTAACAGGTTTTTTCTGTAAAGGCTTGTGGTCTTGGACGACAGGGCCGGGCGCAGCTGGTTTGGATTCCGGTGAAGACTGAGCAGCTTCTGCCTGTTGCCTCTGCTCAGTATTGAATTCCAAATCTTTCAAAGACATTATTTCTTCCTGAAGGAAGGGACCTAAATTGGAAACTGTAGAATCAATACCTGATGATGATACAAGAGAAAAGTCAGTGCCACATGATTATTGCATAGAGAAAAGTCAAAAACAGCTGAAGAAAAGGGGAAGGGGGAGGGTGACAGTCTTCGTCAATGATACAAATTTAAGTTCTAAAATCTGGCCAAGTTGATTTCAACTCAAAAATACTTCTTCACTTTCTTTTGAGAAGGTCTCGGTCTCCAAGCACCCAAGTTGCAGGAATTCCCACGAAAGCATTAAGAAAGACCAAGAAAAGTTTTTATTTATGTATTAATTTTTTTATGAGCTATGAAAATATTGTAAAATCGTATTTCATGGTCAAGCGCAGAAGTTACAGCTAGTTACGAATACTAAGCCAGAATATTATTTCAATTGAATTAAGGAGCTCAAAATCATTACCAACCTGCTGGTAGAACATATGAAAAATACACAATAGCTCCAGGAACAAAGCCAGCACTATAAAAATCCTGTGCCATGTCTTTTATCTGCTTCTTAGGGGGAGTAGTATCTGCAACATGGCAAAATTTACAATTTGTTACTTTACCTCAGAATCCTTGTTGAAATCTGCCTTTCAGATAATTATTCCAAGCAAAGAAATCCAATCTTATATAGGTTTTAATTTCAAATAGGCATACATATAAAGAATGGTAATTCTGGTCGAGCAATCACTTTCGTGATAAGATCAATCAAGCTCTGAATTGTTTCTGATGGATGAAATGTGACCTCTAATGTGTGAAGATCAGGAAAGCGAACCCTAATGATAGCCTGCATACAAGAGCAGACAAATTCATTGATAAGTTTATATTAAAACTACCCTGTATGATACCTAATAATGGATGAGAAAGATGGAAAAACGAAAATCTTAAAAGGAAAGGATCTGTTTAGAACCATTTTAGGTGAGGCCGATGATATAAAAAAAATGAAAATTCTTAAAAAGAAAGGGTCCATTGAGAACCTTTGTCATTTTTGACCTGCGAGCGGCTGCTTCTGAATCTCGGATTTTTCGTGTCTTCAAGGATTTGTCTGCTCATTATTCCATTGGAGCCTTAGAAAAAGTATCCAACATATCACATACACACACTCACATATTTGTGTTTATGTATGTGTCAAAGGCCACTAGAGGTTCTATTGAACTTCTCCTATTCTTCAACTTTTGTATCCATTCTCAGCAAACATAAATTACATGAAAATATGTATGCGGACAAAACGCCGAAGAAATAAGAGAGCAGTGAGATTCTCCATTCCTTGCTAAAATTCATAGCATGCCATGGTATACATGTTCTATTTTACGGTACCAAAATTTATAACTTCAAGTCAAATATCAATCAAACCATTTATGATTTGCAATCGCATTTAGACTTTCCAATACTTAAGCAGGTGTTTAAAAATGGTTCAATAAATGAATTACCGCATCTTTCCATTAACTCGTAATACTGAGTCATCATCAATATTACCTTCCTTTTTAGTTGCTAAAATTTGAAAATAATCCTCGGCAGTAAACTCATAGAAGTCATCTGTCTCCTCTGCTGTAAAACATCCAAAATAAATAAAGATATGATTATAAGGGTATGCAAAAAAAAAGTTGTTTGCAAGTGTTATAAGCCTAAAGTAAAAGACATAAAAGTTGAAATGCCACATACCACTGTTGGACATTTCATTTGAGGATGGAGAAAGTGCTGATGTTTGAAATACACGGATTTCTCGTCCAACTTTTTCTTTCATAGCTGCAAACTTGGCCTGACATCATTGAAAAAAATTCGTTTTTGATAGTTAATATGAAAATTTTATTACCATGAATAGGCAACGCCCAAGTACACAGGATGTATATAAAGGAAATACCTACATTACACTAGGAACAAAAAAGAGTTTAAAGCAAATCCTGAAAATTATCATCATTCAGTACAAGAGCCTTGGCCCATGAACCCAAAGTACAAAAGAAAAAATCCCTAAGGTAACTCAAAGAGTGTTCTTTGCCTTCGAAGCATCTCTCATTCTTTTCCAACCAAAGACACCACATCAAGCACAAAGGAATCGTCTTCCATATGGCAGCCACACTAATTCTCCCCTCAGAACCATTCCAACATGCGAGAAGATCAACCACTTCCTTCGGCATCACCCAAACAATACCTGTCCGACCAAAAATCTCATTCCACAAAGACTTTGCCACCTCACAATGAATAAAGAGATGGTTTATAGATTCACCATCTTTCTTGCACATGAAGAACCAATCAACCATACACATGCTGTTGGGTATATGTGGAGACTGGTTTTGGAGCTGAAAAGGTGTTTGCTGAAGTTGGCTTGACTGTTGGCTCGAGCCAAGGTTCGCTCGACTTCGCTCGACAGACCGCTCGAGCGAAGGCAAGTCAGAGAGGTTCGCTCGACATCGCTCGACAGACCGCTCGAGCTAAGGCAAGTCAGAGAGGTTCGCTCGAGTCTCGCTCGACAGTCCGCTCGAGCTAGACACAAACCCTAGTGTTCGCTTGACACTCCGCTCGAGCCAATGTTCAATTGGCTGTTCGCTCGAGTCGCGCTCGACAGTCCGCTCGAGCGAAGTACGCAGATTTTCCCAAATTAGGGTTCCCAGCGCCACTCACTATATATATGTCATATTAGACTTGTGTTGTACGGCCTTAAGCATATTTTGAGAGAGAACAATTGTCTTGTGAGTGCATATTGTGTGAGAGAGCAAAAAGCCCTAGAGAGTGTGAGTTGAGATTGAGTGATTGTAATCTCCTCTGGTTAATAAGATTTCTGTAGCTCCTGTGGACGTAGGCAATTTGCCGAACCACGTAAATACTGTGTCGTGTTCTTGATTGTGTTGCTTTTACTTTATTTGTCATCGTTGGTGTGTGTACTTTGCATAGTATTTCACAACACATGCCACGCTTTCTTAGATTATCCAGGGTCAGAATTTTCCCAAGAGATACCAACCAACTGAAGAATGCCACCTTCGTAGGTACCTTAACTCTCCAGATGCTTTTCCAAGGAAATTCCAAACCACAACGACAGTTTAGCACTTTCAATATGAACTAACCGAAAACCTGGAATTTCCTGCCTGCACCCACAATAAACTATCCTCCCTTCCCTGTACAACCTTTGAATTATAAAGTCTTTCCAAAAAATCAGAAACTATATTCACCTCCCAATCGTTAACATCTCTAATAAAATCAAAATTCCATTGAATCTTATTATATAAACAAGAAAATAATATGCTACCACAACATCTTGATCCCTAGCAATCCTGAACAGAGAAGCAAAATCGATTTTGAGGGCCGAATCCCCACACCAAATATCATGCCAAAACAGAATCCTTTTCCCATCCTCCACCTTAAATTTAATATGTTTAGAAAAATCCCCCCAACCCTTCCGAATGGACTTCCACAAACTCACCCCATACGCTCCTCTGACTTCATTTGAACCTCAATCCCCCCACATACTCCCATATTTAGCTTCAACGACATTTTTCCATAAGGCATGTCTCTCCATGTGATATCACCAAAGCCATTTCCCAAAGAGTGCTTTGTTAAAGAGCCTTAAGTTTCGCACCCCCAAACCTCCACAAGAGACCCGTTGACATCATTGAAAATATGTCATCAGCATAATGAAACCAAAAGACTATGCCAGAAACCATGTGAGATTGAAATGATACAGTTTGGTCTGAGAGTGGTAATTGAAAATTTCACGGAGGATGTAAAATGGAGACAAATAAAACTTTCCAAAGGTTAGTTCTACTGTCCATTTAAACTATTAGGAAGATAGAAGAGCATTGGCAGCACAAGACCTGAGATGCTGGCTAAATCAAGTTTATTTATTTTCCATTAAATGCATAAGATTACAGAGATTAATTGAAAAACATTGATGCAACATTATGAGGCTTGATTAAACGCTTAACAAGACAGTGAAGAAACCATTAATTGATTCTAAGCTCACAATGGTACCAAGATCGACAAGTCTAAACTTGTTATGCTAAAAAGGTACCGTCTTTCCATACATATACTTTACAATGCTTATTGTTCATACATATCTTCACAATATCTTCAGCCCATATTAACCCTTATTCTCTATTTCAATGATTTCCAAACTAAATTCCTATCTTCTGCCACTCAATTCAGTTTCCCAAATCAAGTTTATTATTAATTGTAAAAACCAGGGCATGAGGTAATATCCCCAAATAAAAAAAGAATAGAAACGAAACCAAATCAAAATGAAAGAGCAGTAATAATAGCAACAAACCCCGAGCTATGACCTTTCAAAATTCAACCATTAAAGCACAAAGAGAGTGTCTTTAGTCAACCCAGATAGAGCTCTATCAAAAACAAATACTTGAGCCTGTATGTAGACACAAAATTAAAAAAACAGTCAACCCAGATAGAGCTCTATCAAAAACAAATACTTGAGCCAGTATGTAGACACAAAATTAAAAAAAAAAATAATAATAATCAATAAATAACATTGCATATTACAAATACAAATCTGACAGGAAGGAACAGTTTTGAAAGAAAAAGACCTTAGCCGCTTCAAACTCCATGGGATCAACGTTCGTGAGCCTTCTTCTTCTCTTCAAAGGTAGTGGAGCAGGAGCATCAACAACCATTACAGAATAACGACTGCAATCTACTCTTTTTGTATATCTCTGTCCTGGATTTTATCCTTTAGGCCTTTTGTTTCCCACTCAATAATCTCCTCTCTCTCTCTCTCTCTCTCTCTCCCCGAATAGGGGGATTCGGATTGCACGTGGTAACCGAACGTGTACAGATTCCCCAACAATGGAACGGGCTTTGCTGTCCTGTGTCTAGCATCATGGGAATTATGGGCCGCTCAGGATAATGTTGCTTTGACAATTTGGGTCTCGCTCCGAATTAAAACTTGGGCTCTTCTTATGAAACTGACACAAATAAATTATATAAATTAAATTTATAAATTCATACAATTTACTTTATAATAAAAATAACTTTACGATTTGATGTTCCCCATCAAACTATATCAATTTTTATATTTATTTTTATGTAATCATTTTGTAACTAAAGTGTTTTTCTTTTTTTAAACAACAATAATAAATTGATCATAGTAGTTGTAAGGGATAAACAAGATTCATGGTGAGTTTATATCTATTTTAATAAAATATTATAAACTATAATCTTAAGCTCATCATTGCCTTCATGTGCGTAATCATACTCTTTTTCAACTATAAAATATAAAGAGAAAATAATATTTTGATTCAATATTATATGTCACGATATCATGATTAAATATTACTAGTTTTAACAGATCAAATGAGGAATAATGACATAGTTAAATCAGTTAATAATTTTTTAACAAGTTTGTCACTATGGGAGCGCAAAACGATCATATATAATCTTAATAATTTAGGCTCCATTCATATGCTAATAATATCTCATATCATCTGTAAATATTAGTAAAATAATAATAAATCATTTGTGAATAATAATAAATTATTGGTAAATAGTATGTTCATGAATAGAAATAAAAAAATAACAGCTTAGTTCCCAAATATACCCTCAAATGCGGGAGATAAAAATATGAAATGATTGATATAGAAACAATCTTAGAATATATAAGTTTCGTGCACTTTTTTTACAAAAATAAAGCCTATCATTAAAAAAATAATTTTTTTACGTGAATCTTATATTTATCAATTTTTTTTTTCTAAATGAGTGCATATAATTTATACATCTTAAGATTGTAAATATCATTTTTCTATTGAGAATGACATGTGAAATTAGTTATAATATATATTTTTTATTATTTAAAAAGTACATGTATAATAGTAAATAAATGATTTGCATAAATCCTAAATAGATAAGTCTCATATAAACTTTTACAAAAAAATAGAACTCACTTAAAATAGTGAAAAAAATATATATTCTTTATTATTATATCTCATTTTATTATAAATAATTTGTATAGAATTTATCTATTTAAAACTTATATTCAGCATTAATGATTGTAGTAATAGTATGACTCATCCATTATCAAATCACAATCACGTAGCAGTTCAGTTTAATCATCCATCTGGACTTAGAAGCTAACTAGCTCAAATAAAGATAATTGGCATCCAAGCTAAGCAACAAATAGAGTTTCCTGCATCTGCTTTATCTAACTCCGTCGATACCTTCAAGTGGTTCGCTTCGATTCTGCATTTTCAATAATTAAGCCTCGGAAACCCTTGGGTTTGTAAATCCAATCATTATCAACCCCCCGCGTTAAATCTAATCAGTCCATGTTTCGAATTTGTACTCATATGAGATTAATTCAGTTTAATATAATTTTAAATTAAATTTAATATTTAAATATCTAACTCTTAAATTATTAAATTCATCTTAACTCAAAACTTATTTACATATAGAATCTACAATATTTTTCAACTCAACACCTCTTTACATGCGAGATTTACAACATTTTCTAATTTCTCATAAATATATCTAAATTTATTTTAATATCTAAACATAGCCACACAAAACTCACTCCACCATCTTAACTTAATATTATTTATAAAAAATTCAACTCAACATCTCATCTAATTATTATAATTTTTTCAAATTTATACACAAAATATAATAAATAATTTAATTTTTTTAAATCTTAAAATAATAATAATATTAAAATAAATATTTTAATAATATTTTATTTAACCTTTAATTTTCAACCCAAATCATCTTTAACTTAATTCACCATCGAAACCTCACATTAATCAAAGTTGGCCGGCATCAAACAATATTTCTTCCGCCAGTGGTCCCCCCTCTCGAGTCACCACCATCTTTTTAAATTTTCAGAGTTGGCAATTAAACGTGGTGTCAACCAGATGGTTTCTTTCTATTTATTTATTTTGAAAATTTGAAATCTTATCTTAAATATTTGTATGATTACGAGGGACAGCATTGATCTAATAGTCTACTTCTTTTTTTTTTGTAGGCAAGGATCCAATAGTCTACTTATGTTATATATATTTTCCGCCAAATAGTCATCTCATTTTTAACTCCAAGTTTAGCTTACTTGCTGTTAAAATTTCACTGGATATATCCCCTAATGAATAATGAATGAACAAAATAAAATAAAAAAAATTTGAGGTCTCGTTTGGATAATCATATGATTTGAGAAATATATGAATAATAATAGATAAATTATAAATAGTAATAAAATTATTTAAATTAAGATTTTTATTAAGTTTTGAAAAATGAGAGAGAAAAAATTGAATATAAATATTATAAAGTTAAAATATTGTTAAGATGTAAATTTTATTTTGTGATTTGAAAAAGTTGAATTGTTTTTTTATATTTTATATGAAAGTTTTAAAAAGTTGTAATGATTAGATGAAAAACTACGAAAGATAAATTGAAAAGTATTCGTGTTTGAATAATATTTTAATATTGAGATAAGATGAGAATAATTACTTGTCTAAACGGGACCTAGTTTTTCACGTGAAACAACCTTGTTCATTCATATTCTTCAACATAATGTGCCTAGTGAAATTTTAATAGGATGTAAGCCAAACTCCCTAATTGCTTATGAGATAATCTATCAAAAGTGAAATATTATTTGTAGTCCACGTATTTTCTTTTTAAAAATAGGTAACTCTAGACTCATATAAAAAAATTATTTATAAAGAGAGTACGCGAGGATTACATACTCTAAAGCTATATGTAATATTATTTATGTAAAAAAAAATAACGTTACGTATAGTTCTCAAATGAGGATTGTATGTGCAAGTTTAGTCAATTTTATATTTAAAATTTTTTAAAATTATAATAATATATTTATTAAAATGATATTTTTTTTATTTAATGAAATGTTTCTACATACAATGTAAATAGAATTTTTCGTAAAAAAAGTAACACTAGTCTTCAATTTTAATTATGTTTTTTTTTTTTAAGAAATAATAATATTATCAATCATTCGTATTGATGTGATATATTTTAAAGAAAAATGATGATGTGATATATTTTAAAGAAAAATGAAACTTTTCATCATAAATTTAAATTACATATATTAACGTGACAAGGTGACATATTTTAACGATAATTATTTAAAATACGTCGAATTTTTCATCGTAAGATGCAACAGAGCAAGCAAGCAAAACAAGGAATTCATAGATCGTCCCTATAATTTTCCAAACATTTAAAAACTCGCCCCTATCTGTTCAAATGGTGGTTCGACTTTTGAAATTACCCAGTTCCCCAAGAACCTTCGTTTCACAAAAGCTCCAATCAAAACCCAACCAGAACGCAGAGAAGACACCGAGATAGAGAGAGTGAGAGAGAGAGTGAGGTTGGCGGTGAAGGTGAAGGTGATGACGATGGACAGAGAAAAAGAGAGAGAGATAGAGTTGGAGAGTGCAATGTACACTAACTGCTCGCTGTTAGGGCTGGATCCGGCTGTTATCGGAGTCGGAGGCTCCAACGGCACTCCTCGCGTCGGACTCTTCCGCCACTCCAACCCCAAACTGGGCGAGCAGCTCCTCTACTTCATCCTCTCCTCCCTCCGTGGCCCAATTCAATCCGCCAAAGTACCATCTGCCTCTCACACTGCTACCCACATCTGCTATTCTCATATATGTATTTATTGGCTACTTCGATCTGCTTTGTTTTTGTCTCTGCTTCTCTAATTTTTTCGGGGATCTTTCCAGGATTTCGATAAGGTATGGCCAATCTTCGACTCCGCGCAATCGAGGGATTTCCGAAAGGTAACGAAAGCTGGATGCTGTTATTCTTTTACTAGATTTTTTTTTTTTTTTGCATTATTTTGTTTGGAATCTGACATATTTCTCGGATATTGGTTGCCTTAGGTCGTGCAAGGGATAATTAGCGAACTCGAATCTCAAGGTGCGCTTCCGAGGAGCAATTCGAGGGTTTCCTCGCTCGCCACGTGTTGCGGACCGAGGTTAGTTGGTGATGCTTTTTGTTTTTTATGGTTTCTGTACGCATTCTGCTTTGAAGTCATGTTCGGATTTAGTAGAATTGCTGTTGGCTGGTGAGAAAACTGAGGAAAGTAAAAGCATATGGAAGTAAAAGTCGAAGGTTTATATTCTTTACGCTGTTTTACCGATCGCGGCTTAGCCAGATGGTTGTATTAGGTTCAATTAAGTGGAAGTTTTGGTTTTGGTCCCAGATAAAATTTTACGATTTGCAAGTTTCTCTAACTTAATTAGATCATCTTCTTAATTAAGAAGAGGCTGCTGTTTTGGCATTGAAGTGAGAAATAACAGCCGAGCCCACGTATGGGAATTATGCCAGATACTCATTTATGATTTGAAGCAGTCATAAGAGAGTTTCTTTGGTCCCTTGAATAACCCAATGGATGAGGTTGGATAATCACTTTTTAGTTTGTACTAAATTGTTGTTTAGTAACTTTTTGCGAGAAAGCCCCAATCTCGTTATTCAAGATGCTTGCGAACAAGCACATAGACACTCATGCCTCTGTTTTGGTATAATATACTTTGAGAACTTTAAAGTGCTTAAATTTGTGTTTCTATGATGGTAGCTTTGGATACAAGTGAAATAGATCATAAGCTTCACTCGTTAATTGCAGGTTTGTTGAGCTGTTGTGGCAGCTTTCTTTGCATGCCCTGCGAGAGGTTCATAGGCGAACTTTTGCAGCTGATTTAGCCTCTAATCCACTGCCTGCATCATTGACAGATGTAGCCTTTTCACATGCAGCCACACTACTTCCTGTAACAAAGGTACTAATGTTTTTTATTTTTTTATTTTTTGTTTTTCATCACAACATGAACTACTTGAAGGCAGTGATAACGGGTATCCGGAGTGGTAGTCTCTGAATTGACGAAATTCGTATGGCTATATTCCTGTGGGGTTTGTGTCATAATGAGGAATTTGACATGGTTAAAACAGAAATACATTCAGACCTCTCGTTTCTCCTCATTCTTCTTTTGGAGATCTTATTTTCTCTGTTCTAACATTATAGCCCTTTGTTGATTTATTTTCAATTGATATAAAAGGGCAGATAACGAATAATGTAGTTGCACGTGTGCTCAAGATATGCATTGTACTGTAGGCGTTGGATCTCTCCTTTTTTTTTTTTAAAAAAAAAAAAGAAAAGAAAAGAAAATATTTTTACTTTATTCTCTTGTTAGCTTCTACTCAACATTCAATAGCAGTAATCTGAGTCTCATGTTTTCAACAGGCAAGAATAGCACTTGAACGGAGGAGGTTTCTTAAGAATGCAGAAACCGCGGTACAACGACAGGCCATGTGGTCCAATTTGGCTCATGAAATGACTGCAGAGTTTCGTGGTCTTTGTGCTGAAGAGGTATATCCAACCTCATTCACATTCTTGGAGTGGGCTTTTGTTTAATAACTAGAAATATATCTTCTTTTTGCATGCTGCTTTAGATTTTTTCCTTAACGTTTTTTCGTGGAAAACTTGGACTTAGGCTTATTTACAGCAAGAGCTGGAAAAACTGCATGACTTGAGGAATAAAGTGAAGTTGGAAGGGGAACTCTGGGATGACCTTGTATCTAGTTCAAGCCAGAATTCCCATTTAGTTTCAAAGGCTACTCGCTTGTGGGATTCTATATTAGCTCGAAAAAGTAAGTACTGTAGGATTGTAGCTCTTTCTGATATTAGTAAGAAAATTCGAATTATATCATTGGGTCGTTAATTTCTTGAAGAAGTTTATCCATATCGTTTAGCAATTTATACCACGTATAGAAGGATTAATCCTTACATCTTCAAAATTGTATTCCTTCCATTAATTGCGTTTCCTTCTTTCTAGATCTAGATCTAGAATAGCGGTCAGAGTTATATGCTGCTGGGGAGAGTTTGTTGCTAATAAAAATTTGGTTATTGTCCTTTTTTTTTTTAAAGTTATTGTTTCATATCAGCTTCTTCGTACACTTAGTGGAAACTACAATGATACATTCTTAAGTATTTTGTGCCTGTTGACGTGTGAGTTGAGCTGGAGATCCTAGTTTAAGAAGGCGGTCTTGGTCATAATGTTTCAATCTCTTCTCGTAATTATTTTATTTGTTGTCTCTGTATGAGGTTATTATTGTTCGTTATCATATTTATCTGGAGGCTTTCTGAGGTTGGTTTTATCATCAATGTTTTGGCTGAAAGGACATGGGAATAACTGGAAGATGGGGTGAACTATCTTTACATGTAGGCTGACATTTGTGTTGGGAAACAATCTTTTTTTTTTTTCCTTGGCTTCTGAATGAACAAGAAGAATTGAGAATTTTCTGTTTTTCCTTTTGGCTCTTACTCTACCTTCTTTCTCAGAATTATTCTCTGATCACCTTAAAGCTCATCACATTCATGTACAGGTCAACATGAAGTTCTTGCTTCGGGCCCTATTGAGGACTTGATAGCTCACCGTGAGCATAGGTAATTAAGCATCCCACATCATTCTAGTCTATCTCATAGATCCCCCTTTTCTCCAACTTACCTACTCATCCATAAAGTTTCCCTTTTCAGGTACCGCATCGCAGGATCATCTTTGCTTGCAGCTATGGATCAGAGTTCTCAAGTTCCTTATTCAGATGCCTTATCTGTTGAACCTGGTGACCTACCTTCAACATGGATGGATGACAAAGAGCAGGGTGATGGATCATATGTCAACGTAAATAGGGGAAGACTGAAGAAGAATGCAGATTCATCCCATTCACAAGTAAATGATGAAACGCTTTCTCGAGTAGATGATAGAAGTGGAAGAGCCCAGCCCACCGTTGATGTGGCTGAAATCATCAGGCGGTGGACACATGCCTTACAGCGTATTCATAAGCAGTCACTTCATCTGGTATGCTGTTTTCTTTATTCAAGTAGTTTACCACAATGGAAAATTCTTTATTAGCCACTGCTTTGTTTTTATGGCGACACCCACTCAAGCCTGCCTCCGTTGTACACATTCTCTTTCTCATGTATGTTATGTAAAACTCTCTAGGAATACGCTTAGGTATACGCTTTATAGAAGTCTTTTTTTTAGTATTAATCTGCACGTTTGGACTGCATCATCGAATTTGTCACCCCTTGGAGATTTAATCGTGAATGAGATTGGCTCACTCGATTTTGTTATTGATGGATATATTTTCCAGAGTGGACCAAAAAGGCCTCTTGTCTGAACTTGGAAGATTCCATTCTTTGATGTACCATACATAATAGTTTGGTATGTAAATATGATAGGCCTCTGGTATCCAAAAAAGCATTTTCTAAAAAGATTAATTTGGTGAACACCATCCCAATGAGTTGGTTATATTCTGTTGCTAGTTGTGAAATAAGATGTTAATTTGCTTTTAACTGAAATATTGCCATTTTAATGTTTGTTCAATAGGCAAAAGCTAATAATGGAGAGGGTCCAGAAATCTTACGAAGCACACAGGATGGTGGTACAAGTGGCCATGCAGAGTCATTGGCTGCAACTCTTTCCGAGCATCAGCAACACTTAGCTAGCTTTCAGGTATGCGTGCACACCTGTTCTCCATGCTACTCTTTCTTGATGTGTATTTGATGTAATGATGCCTTAGTTCTTCCTTCGGCCTGGATTTATAAGGTTTAGCGGAACTTCTTAGTTGAGGTGAAGATGGCTTGTAATACGTATGCTTATGTTCTCAATGCTATTCTTTCTCGATGCATATTTGATGTCATGATGCCTTAGTTCTTCCATGAACCCGAATTTATAATTGATTAGTGGAACTTCTTAGTCGAGGTGAAGATATGAAATGCATATTACCTGGCAAGTTATTTTGTCCTTTGCAATTTACATTTAGAACCTTAGATGGCTGGTAACCTTTTTCTTTTTTGGTTTATGAACATAGAGAAGCTTGTGCCTTAAAAGAGTGCTTTCTTTGTAGGAGTCCACTTCTTGGGAAGAAGCAATCTGTGTTTTGCGCCTCACTGTTTTCCTTTTTGTTTTTAATAATTTGGAATCGTTATTCTATCATTGATGTCCAATTCATTATGCTTTTTTATTTTATTATGTATTTGTAGCAATGTTGGGAGTAGAACATAATGTAAGAAAGTGAATGTTTATAATACTTCTCTTTTTCGATGGTGAACTGTAATAGGACACAATTGATCAAAGAAATACAACTGTGGGATAGAGGGATATATGCATCTCTCCTGATTTTTTATTACCAATTTAGACTTTCTCTTCAAATACTCCATGTGCAGGTGCTCATTAACCAACTGAAGGAAGTCGCTCCAGCTATACAAAAGTCAATATCAGAGTGTACAGAGAAAGTCCAGAGTATATCCTCCACTTTGCCTCCTATGACCAGACATCATGGCCAATCAATCTCACCCATTCAGGCTCAAAGCAGTGGAAGGACATTGGTAATTTTTTTTAACATCGGTAATTCTTCAATGAGTGACGTATATTGTGAAAAGCTCTGCACCTACTTTAATTTATCCAACCTTGATAATTTACCTATATAACTAATAGTAATTTTTTTTTTTTTTTAATCTTCTGGAATGTTCAGGAAAATAGTTCTGATGATGTTGCTGAGGTGACTACCAAAATGTCTACCGTGCTGCTTGACAAGGTCTCAGCCAGTCCTCCTGCTTTAAAGCTCCCACAGTTGTTTAGCTTGACGCTAAATTCTTCTGGAAAAGGTGGAAATATGCAAAAAAGAAACACTTCAGCTCATCAGACAAACCAAATCGAAAATTTTTCTGAAAGGAAATTTCTTGACCAGCCTCTTGCAAGGAATCTAATTGAAATAACACCTCAAGGTTACTGCATCTGCCCTGCTTCTCCATTCATGCCCCTATGAAATACATGCTTATTTGCTTTTTAGGCATTCTATTACCTATTAGAAACAGACCTTTGTTTGTAAACAACTTTAGACATATTGTGGTTTTGATTCTAAATGTGGATGTCTTTGCAGATAGTGATAATGCTTATGTTCAGAACTTGAAGAGATCTGTAAGAGAAGCTGCTCTATCAATGAGGTCATGCAATTCAGAATCGTTACGAGACAGTCATTCTGATGAAAGCTCTGAGCACTTCTTTGTACCTCTTTCAACAACTGGATTTTCTCATCTGGGCCTGGAAAACAAAGCGTCTTCTTTTAGGAGTAAAAGGTTGTTTGTATCTCAAGCAGACAAATGTCTGCTTGAGAATCGAGCTTCTGATGGTAGTGTCAAGAGCAAGTATGATGAATTTCCGGACATGTTAAATGATTTGGATTCACTCAATGAATATGACAGCGTAAGTGGGTTTCTCTCTGTTAGCGATTCAAATTGTGCAGCTTCTGATGCACAAAGGTGGTTTTATGACTTTGAAGAGTCTCAGGAGCAGGTGTTCTCGCCTCCTTTGCTAATGGACACATCACTGTTAGCAGATTCTTATGAAGACTTACTTGGTATGTTGTTTTGGCCACAAACTGTTCCAGTAGCAGGCATTTACGTGTGGATTTATCATTAGTTCAGCTCATTCTAATACTGAATGCCTTACTTTTTGCATGTAATATGCATGTATTGTACTGTGATCCTGTTAGAACCACTGCCCCTTCAAAAACAAAAACAAAAACAATAAACGAACGAAACTAACATTTCTTTCCCATTCTTTACAGAGCCTAACTTTAGCGAGGAAAACTTGTCCGAATTATTTCCCATTTAGAGATTTCATTGTTCTGAAAGTCTGTTCCATTGTGTCACAGCTCCACTGTCAGAAACTGAAACAGCTTTAATGGAGCGTTGAAACAGATGTTTGGGCAACCTCCCACATGTTCTCCAGCCAGATGATTTAGTTGCCGTGTTGGCATATTTACCTCATTATTTTTGTATGACATGGTGCTTGTAGGATGCCTCTCTTCCTTACTGTTCTGTAAATTCTGCCCACTTACTCAGCGCATTTCTTTATCCCATTGTTGGGAGCGAACTATAGGCCAATGGCGGCACTTTTATACTTGCTTGACAGATGTAGGAAGTGAGATGGTCCTAACATATTGGGATGCTGACCTGGTTCGGGCAAAATCAAAGCCGACCGATACCAGTCCGGAAACTATCCCTTGCAGTATTGTTTGTAAATGCTACTTAATAAGAGAAATGCAGCATCCCATGGCCAGAGGTAGAAGGTGAAGCTTGGTTTTTTTAACCCTAACACTCATTCTAATAGCATCTTATTTCGACAGTCAAGATTGATGGTCGATGAACTGATTGTTGTGTTTGAGAGATGTGTAGCGCATGAAAATATTGCTGAATATATTAACCAACCTTTTCAGGGCTGTTGACTGTCTCAAATTCTAGTTTTTTTGCAAATTTCATAGCATTTACGAGTTCACAGGAGCTGGTCAACTCCATAAACAGGGGAGTGAGTCTATAGAGGCTGCTGCCTGCTCTGAAAATGGTCATCACAATGATCAGTAATCAATCTCATTTACTTGCGAGTGTAAATGAGAGGAATTGTATGTAAAACTGGGTCCAAATAGGCTGCCTGCCTATTACTTTTCCTAGTTTGACTGACGCTTTGGCGTAGCATACGGGTGTTATGAATTTTTTTATTTTTATGCAAAGCAACATTTATTTAAATTAAAAAGAAAAATATAAAAATAGAGATTATGACAACAAATATAATACAACAAAAAGGAAATTATATATATATTTCCATATTTCTCGATCAAGAGTTCTGAATTGGGGGGGATTGACTTTGAAACTCCTCCCTCTATGGCTGGCACGGTCTTGGATGTGCTCCTGACGTGGTCTTCTCAACAACTTGGTAATTATTATTATTATTATTATTATTATTTTTGGTCGGAACGATGATTCTTAGGTGCAGGCTGTCCCTCATATCCAGGATATATACATATATGGCTCCAAATTCTCGTAAATTCGATTTTGATCTGTGATTTCAGACAAGACTGTCAAACATCTGCTTTTGCCCTGTCCTCGGTTCCATACTTTGTCATTACAGTGCGTGGCTGTGTTTTATTTCTCTCGGATTATTAAGACCTTATATATATATATATATATAACACAAAGATGATGTGTATATATATTGTCATATTGTCATCTCGATATCACTTGATTATATCAAAATTTTTTTCTTTACAATTTTATCAAAGGGTTTGTTTGGATAGAGAAATCATCTTATTTCATTATTATAACTTTTTAAAATTTACACACAAAATATAATAAATAATTCAACTTTTTTAAAATTTAAAATAATAATAATATTATAAAATAATATTCTAATAATATTTTATTGAACTCAAACTCATCTAAAAGTATCTTATCTCATCTTACTATTCAAACAAATTAATTGTTATAGATTTGTATTGCTATAATTAAATTATCTCAACCCATAGGAATTCTGACAATTTAAATGAAAAATGTTTGTAAAATCTCACTGTTAGTCTGCAAAAAATAATAAATTCTTTTTTAAAATGCCCAAATTTGAATGAAATTAAAATATTCGAATCATAATAGAATCATAATTCCTTATATTCAGATAGGATATAACACGAAGAATAATGATCATTGATTAGAATTCAAGGCTCTAATCATACTTGCAAGTTAAAAATCTATTCAAAACCAACCCCCTTGTCCCCAAATTTGTAAAATTTATAATTTTGTGGTAATTACTTCGAAAGTCTCAGACACTTGGCGCGTGCTTTGTAGGGTAGAGATGTCTTTGAAGTCTGAAGTGGAATTTCGTACTCTGTAACCTAGCAGTGACAATGCATTGACAAAACCCACGCCCACTAGAGTGGCGCGTGGGTAGTTTCTATTTTTTTTTTTTTTTTGTTAAATTGTAAGTACGGTTTTAACCTTTTTTCTTTCGCTCCAGTGGCGCTCCTGTAGGAAGTTATTGGGGGTTGTTTTAGTCACATAAGGTATCTGATCCTAGAGAAAGTTAAAAAAGAGAACACGATTAAGGACGGTCTTGATGGGTAAGATATTGCCGAGAAAGTTGAGAGGAAAAAGTGAGAAAGACGATAGAAAAAGGAAATATCAACAGCAATAATTTTGGCTATAACAAAAATACAACGCCACCAACAACAACAGCCAGAGATTTCTGTTCTTTAAGACCACTTTTTCTATTTTTTCTGGATTCTATCTCTCTCTCACCCTCTGAAAGGAGTAGCTGTACTTTCTCTGTGAGTATGGAGGAACAATCCTCTTTAGATTATTGTGGTTTTCTTCCCCCTTTTTTTCTTTTTCTTTTTTTGATCCGATTTCTTTCTCTTTTCTGGTTCTCATTTTTGCGTTTACAACTCCGAATTTAATGTTTTTCGTAATTTGTCTTCTCTTTTTTAAGGTTACTTTTTAATGAAGAATGCTATCTGGGTTTTCTAGATCATACCCAGATCTCAATTCTAATCGATCGATTTGAATAGCATGCACATCTTGGGAAAGCTGAAGAAAAAAGAGGGAGAGGAAAAGAGGTGAATATTCATTATCGCTTTCCCTTTTAAGTTGGTTGATCAGAGAAGTCAGAGTTTCTGAGGATTAATCGCATGACTTGTTCATTTTTATTGTTTGCTTGGTTTAAATTGGTTTTCTTCATCTGGGTTTTTCATTATAATTCCAAAGGTCACATTTCTCTCGGTGTAACCAGGGAAAATATCCCATTTCACTTTATTGAAATGAGGAAATCTAGCTAGTGTTTTTGTTGTAATTAGTTTATTAGAATTGGGAATTTGTGTACGCCGTGTGATTCTAAGCTTGGGATGTCTCTGTAGCATTAATTTATTATCGCGTAAAGTGGGTTTGATGTTTCTATTCCAGATTTCCCTCGTTTCGGTTGGACCTTTTTCAAAATCAAGAAAAAGATTGACAAACTTATGAGGCTGATCATCTCTTCAATGGACATGCGGAGTGCTAGCTCCGGCTTGAATTTGGTTTAATATATTGCTCGATCGAGATTGGTCTGTTCTCTCTATAATTGATGCTGTGTTTTGCTTAGGATAGTTTTCGACAAGTATTAGGTTCTCCAACTGCAGAAGGGAGCTTCTATTTTTCCATATTGGGTTCTTAAACTGCAAGAGGGAGGCTTTTTTAAATTTTCCAACATAAGTTATGATCAAACAGTTACTTAATAAGCTTCCACGCAAGTCCTCCAAGTCAGCCGAACATCGTGAAGGAGGGGGAATCTCTACCTCATCTTCAAATGCTTCTACCAGTTCCAGAAGCAGTGATTCAGCAAGTAATCTTTATGCGAACCCAGGCATTACATCTTTCTCAGGATTTGATTCGTCAAATATAGGATTTAATCATGGCGGTAAGCTTATGCAAGCTGTGAATTTAAAGCCGAATGGGAATTTGGCAGGTTCCCCGTATGAGGCTTTGCCTGGTTTTAAAGATGTTCCGAATACTGAGAAGCAGAACTTGTTTATTAGAAAGCTCAACTTATGCTGTGTTCTGTTTGACTTTTCTGATCCAACGAAGGACCTTAAAGAAAAGGACATCAAGCGACAGACATTGGTTGAACTTGTGGACTATGTTGCTTCTGCGAATGGGAAGTTCTCTGAAACAGTTATGCAAGAGATGGTAAAGATGGTATCCATAAATTTGTTTAGAACTCTCACTTCTCCACCCCGTGAGAATAAAGTCTTGGAAGCATTTGATTTGGAAGAGGAGGAACCATCAATGGACCCTGCATGGCCTCACTTGCAAGGTGTTTATGAATTCCTTTTGAGGTTTGTGTCTTCACCTGAGACGGATGCGAAGTTGGCCAAGCGGTATGTTGATCACTCATTTGTTCTCAGGCTGTTAGATCTTTTTGATTCGGAGGACCCCAGAGAGAGAGATTACTTGAAAACAGTTCTGCACCGTATTTATGGGAAATTTATGGTTCACCGACCATTCATCAGGAAATCAATCAACCACATCTTCTTTCGTTTTATTTTTGAGACTGAGAAGCATAATGGGATTGCAGAGCTGCTGGAGATTCTGGGTAGTATAATCAATGGGTTTGCTCTGCCACTGAAAGAAGAGCACAAGCTCTTTCTTGTTCGAGCTCTTATTCCTCTTCATAAACCAAAATGCATACCAATGTACCACCAGCAGTTATCGTACTGCATAACCCAATTTGTGGAGAAAGACTGCAAGCTTGCTGATACTATTATACGGGGTCTACTAAAGTATTGGCCAATTACAAATAGTTCTAAGGAGGTCATGTTCTTAGGCGAGCTGGAGGAAGTTTTAGAAGCAACTCAGCCTGCTGAGTTCCAGCGCTGTATGGTACCCTTGTTCCGCCAAGTTGGTCGTTGCTTGAGCAGTTCCCATTTTCAGGTAGGTTTTTTACCAATTCCTTCAGTTTCTATTTGTTAGTAACTCTTTCCTGTTCTAAATTTCTGAACTGACCACATGCTTCTATAGTGGACGTTATGTAACAAGTCTTTAAGCTGGCACTGTCATTTTAAGTGCCTGTCGGGATTGTAGTGCTTTTAATTGTAGAGCTTTACTAAAAAGTTCTACTATTAAAAAGTAATTTATTGTTTGGTAAACATGCACCTAAAGCACTTTTCAAGTTAGTTGCGATGTTTTTTTTTTCAAATGTGGCATTAGTAGGAGCTTTTCAACAAAAGCTTCAATATGGTGTTTTTTTTTATAAGTAAAAATATTATATATATAAATAGTAACCAACTACACTGAATGTATACAAGAAAACACTTGCCCATATTAGAAAGCTCCTAATGACCCAAAAAGTCCGTGAAAAACAACCCAAAATACAGCAAGCCTAACCCCAACCCCTTGTTTCCCATAGAACTAAGGCCTCGTTTGGATTTGAAGATGAGTTGAGATGAGTTATGAATAGTAGTGAGATGGGTTGTGAATAATAATGAGATTTGTGAGTTAAAGTTGATGAATAGTAGTGAATAGTAGTGAGATGAGTTGAGATGGGTTGTGAATCTAAACCAGGCCTAAAACTCTACTCGAAAACCCAACCCCAACCCCTTGTTTTCCGTCTTCACAATACCCTCCCTTTAGTTGAACTACCACCTTTAACGTTGTAGTTGATTGCCCAAGAAATATGCTCTAACTCTCTGCTTTTCTTGAAACTTTATTTGGTTTCAAGCGCATGGCTTGCCTCAATCGCAATGATTAGTTCTTTAAATTGGTCTTCACATCCTCTATGCGAAATTCTCACGAACTGCTGAATCTCGTTAACTTTAGGTAAAATCCAATCCACTATTGGAGGAAGAGAGACCAGGGGAGCAACATTATCCCCAGACACAGTATCTATGTAACGCCCAATGGAAGGCCCAAACCACATGACCTATATTCCAAAAGGACTAGTCAATGATACAATTGGAGCCCCATTGGAACCTTATAAATAACAATAACCTAGATTTCCTTTTGACCCACCATACTCTCCTGGATCTGGTTTTAGGGACAGGGCCGAATCCGATTTTCCGTTTTCCTTTATCTGAGTTAAAAAGGATTCGGGCCTATCTTAGTCTTGTTTCTTACAACCTTGTTTCCTCTAGCTGAAAGCAGGTCTATTTTCGTAGACAAGAAAGCTATCGCTGCATTCAACTCGAAAAGTTGGGTTTCCATCTCCTTTAAAGAATTGTGTATCGCGACAAGCTGGTTCTGAGGCGTGATTTGGAGACCCCTCTCACTTTGAACCCTTGAAGCATGACCCGTATTTAGAGTTGCCGCATATGATCGCCCCGCTACCGTGGATGTACTTGGGTCTTTTATGATTCACCTCCAAGTTGATGTTCTCATTCTTCTTATGGTTTTCCTTCCTTGACCCATTAGCAAAACATATCTGCAGCTCTGCCTAATTCCGCATCAAACTTCTCTCAACCTAGACCTTCATACCCTTTAGAAATGACTACAACACACCGCCGGCCTCTACCATATTCGGTGACAGTTAGATACCTACCATGCTCGTTGGAGTATCGTTGAACCATGAATGCTCTGTTTCCTTTGCGCAAGTGTTTTGTGAGAGATCCAATGATTAAGGTGGATAAGGGGCTGGACCTAGTCATAGGTACAAGTGTGCCAGAAAGTGTGCAGGCAAAGGGTGTGTCAATGATAGAGTCGTTGGACGCTGGCATCTTTGTTCATGCCAGTGTCACTATGCCTTCTGAGGGAGCTGTAGGGTCTCATGCACCAGTTACAGATGTAGTTGGTCCTTCTGTCCAGGGTTCATTTGTAGTTAAAGATGGGGGTCCCTCCAAGGTGTCGAGTATTTTGGAAGAAATAGTTGAGCCTCTTTTAGAAGATACAAACGGGGTAACAAATGGTAGTGCTTCCTCTCTTGAGGAAGCAGTAGGGTTAGACAAAGTGGCACGACAAGGATCGTTGATGGGTGGAGCATATACACAAAATGTTGATGGAGGGGAGGAACCTGTAATGGTAACAGATGGAGGGGAAAACAACCATATACCTGTTAAGCAACCATTTGGTGAGAAGGAAATTATCGATTTGTCATTGGTGCCTCGTGTGGGGGAAGGTTTATAGTAAGGGAGTGTAGTCGGGTACTGTGGCTAGGGATAATGTCGTTCCCCTGGTTTCTCTTCCTTTGATTAACAATATAGCGGATTCAACAGAGGATTGGATTCTGAATAAAGATAATGGGTTTCTACAAACCTTGGGACTTTCATATGGAGAACAGGGAGAATATGAAGACCAATTTAAAGCACTACTCACTGCAATCGAGGTGAGCCACACGCTTGAAACCAAATCTAAGACTGTGTTTGGATGTTGAAGTGAGTTGAGTTGAGTTGAGATGATAAAATATTCTTAGAATATTATTTTTTAATATTATTATTATTTTGAGATTTAAAAAAGTTGAATTGTTTATTATATTTTGTGTTGGAATTTGAAAAAGTTGTAATGATGAGTTGAGATGAGTTGATGATCCAAACGAAGCCTAAGTTTAAGAAAAACAGGGAGTTAAAGAATCTTTTTTTGGCAAGCAACTACAATACTAAGGGAGCTAGCTCAAGTCGAGGGAAGGCTAAAGGGAGGGCTTTGTGAAGACATTCTCGTAGTGGGATGTTCGGGTAGATGATTATTTTCACAGAATCTAGGGGATGGGGTTGGGGAGGTGTATTGATAGTTTTCCAATTTGGGCTTTGTGTATTTTAGGTAGGTTTTCATGGGCTTTTGGGTCATTAGGGGCTTTCTTCTACAGGCTAGGTGTTTTTCTTGTATACGTCCAGTGTACTTGATTACTCCTATTGATATATATATAAATAATATTATTACTAATAAAAAAAAAAAGTGTTTTGTGAAATCCAAATTTCTCTCCGCCTGTAATACTGCTTCCACCATAGCCATCAGCCATTCTATACCACTACGATCCATCACTACAAATCTCCAAACCCTTCTGCTCCTTTCCACAATTTTTAATGAAGACCTCTATGTTTCTGGCAAAAACTCAAAATCCTTTGATTTCACCCAAAAGCTCACCAGCTGACCCATAATGGTATCAAACCTTCGACTTCAGATGCAGGGGCTTCCCAAGCTGAAGGGCTTCATTCTGTCGAGTATTTATGCAAAAAGCTTTGGGAGGCAGATTTGAGGCAGATAAAAATCTGTGAAATGAACTGCTAATAGGGCTCACGGGATAGGCTAATCTGGACACTGTGTCAAAATAAGGTGAAACACTGTATGAATGGCCGAAAATCCTGGCCTTGAGGATTCTATATATTATATAATCTGTACAAAGCAATTCTATACATGGAAATAAATCATTATGCGCCTAATTCTAGCCCTATACATGGAAGTTACAATCTGTCCAATATTAACTAGAGAAATAAGGAAAGAGTTGAACAAGGAAAGAATAATGGGCAGCGTTGCTGTCCATTGACAGCCCCCCTCAAATTGATGCAGGTTGATCAACAAGCATCAATTTGCTACTTAAGAAGCAATGTCGATGGCGAGTAAGAGCTTTGGTGAATATATCAACAATTTGTAGTTCAGTGGAAACGTGTGGAAGAGTGATAACACGAGCTTCAAATGCTTCACGGATGGAGTGACAGTCGACTTCAATATG
Source organism: Juglans hindsii (assembly GCA_003123825.1). Lineage (NCBI taxonomy): Eukaryota > Viridiplantae > Streptophyta > Magnoliopsida > Fagales > Juglandaceae > Juglans > Juglans hindsii. Next base: position 115,639 of record QEOW01002360.1, read on the forward strand.
CTTCGTGCGCTCATGATAGATAGGATTGGCTGTGATCTAAATAGCACTCGTATTATCAGCATGTAGAGGTGTAGGATCGGTCTCAGAAAAATCTAGCTCAGCAAGCAAACCTCGAAGCCAAATAATTTCGGAACAAGCAAGAGACATTGCCCATACTTAGATTCGGTAGATGACTTAGAGACTCTGTCTTGCTTCTTACTCTTCTAGGAGATCAATGCATCACCTAAGAACACACACCAACCAGTGATGGAATGACGTGTATCCGCGCAACCGGCCCAATCAGCATCACTGCTGTAAGACGAGGAGAAGTGCCTGAAGGAAAGAATAAGCCATGGGTAGAAGTGCCCTGAACATAGCGTATGATCCTACAGACAGCAGTCAAATGAAGATGACTAGAAGTCTGAAGAAACTGACTGACTTGTTGTACTGTAAAGGAAATGTCAGGTCTAGTAATGGTGAGATAGACAAGGCTACCCACCAACTTCCGTTATAAACTGGGATCATCAAGTAAGTCACCCTCTTCTTTGCGAAACTTGACATTCAATTCAATGGGAGTGTCAACAGAGGTGGCCTCCTGTAGGCCGGCTGTAGCCACTAGATCACTAGCATACTTATGTTGGTTGAGAGAAATACCAGATGAACTACGATGCACCTCAAGCCCGAGAAAGTATGTGAGAGACCCAAGGTCTTTCATATGAAAGGACTCAGAGAGATGAGTCTTGAGCTGGCCAAGTAAAATAGAATCGGAACTAGTAATCACAATATCATCAACATAAACCAAAAGAACAACAATACCCATGTTTGATTTCCGAAGAAACAAGGAAGTGTCATACTTGCTCTGCTTGAATGAGAATTGTAATAAAGTGGTTCAAAATTTATCAAACCAGGCCCTCGGAGCTTGTTTGAGACCATAAAGGGAGCGACGAAGCTTACACGCATGTGAAGTCGAAGAAGAAAACAATCCCGGGGGTGGCTTCGAATAAATACACTCTTTAAGATCCCCGTGAAGAAAAACATTCTTGACATCCATCTGATGTAGTGGCCAATCATTGGAATCAGCAAGAGCTAGAATTGAATGAACAGTAGTCATCTTAGCCACAGGAGCAAAGGTTTCTTCATAATTAACACCATATTCCTGATTATTTCCAAGTGCAACAAGCCGAGCTTTGTAACGATCCAAACTGCCAGCCGATCGAACCTTGACTGAATAAACCCATTTGCAACCCAGAGGAACATTTGTTGGAGGACATGGCTCAATGTCCCATGTGTGATTGGCCTCTAGAGTGGTAATTTCTTCCTGCATAGCTTGTCGCCAACAGTCATGCTTGGCAGCTTGTAAGTAGGATGTGGGAATATCAAAATTGGACAATGCAACAGTAAGAGCTGAAATAGAATTGCCAGAACTGAAAGAAGTAAACCCATACCTATCCGGGGGTACCGACACTCGAGGAGAGCGACGTACCAAAGGCACTGGAGGTACTGTAACTGGCTGATTCAGGAGCATGGTAGGACCAGATATCGGGTGAGCCACCGGAAGAGACTGTGGGCGGGAGCATCTTGTATACACAATACCTGGTTTAAAGCGAGAGCTGACTTGATGAAGATCTGAGAACTGCTACTCAAAGGAGGGAAGTACCACAGTAGAAGATGAGGTAAATGAACAAAACATACACAACCAAAGACGTGTTGATTTTAAAAAAAATAACATTCCTAGAAATGCGTGTACGATGTAATGTAGGATCATACCAAACAAATCCCTTTTGACACATTATAACCCAAGAATGCACATCTAACAGATTGAGCAGATAATTTATGTCGCTCATGAGGAGGTAAATGAACAAAACATACACAACCAAAGGTACGGAGATTATCATAACTAGGTTGCTTAGCAAACAAGCGGAAGTAGGGAGACTCCATATGTAAGACTTGAGAAGGTAAACGATTAATCAAGTGAGTAGCAGTTTTCAGAGCCTCGACCCAGAACATGGATGGAACATATGATTCTAACAAGAGAGTATGTACCACATCTAGGAGATGACGATTTTTGTGTTCGGCTACTCCATTCTGTTGTGGAGTTGCAGGACATGAACGTTGATGAATAATACCTTTGGAAGCCAAGAATGCCTGAAACTCAGTAGACAAATATTCACCACCAGAATCTATGCGTAATGTCTTAATAGAAGTAGAAAATTGATTGTCAACATACGCTAAAAACTCAGTGAAAGTACGAAAAATCTCAGATTTAGAGCGAAGAAAATAGACCCAAGTAAATTTGCTATGATCATCAATGAAAGTCGCATAATATTTAAATTTTTCATGTGAACTAACTGGGTGGGGAGGGTCCCCAGACATCACTATGAATAAGATCAAAGCAGTGAGAAGCTCTACTAGCATGCAAAGGAAAGGGAAGAGTTTTGCTTTTACCAAGTTTGCAAGAATCACACTCAAAAGATAAAAAAGGACGTTCTTTATTACCAAGAAAACCAGAGTTCAATACATGAGATAAGATCTGAGTATTGGGATGGCCTAAACGACGATGCCATACCATACTAAGAGTTGGAACATTATTACAAGCAAAAGACTGAATAGAAGAAACTGAAGAAAGTGCTGGAACAGGCAAAAATAGTGGAAACAAGCGCCCCACTTTAGGTCCCTTCGCGATTGGCTTCCCCGTTACCTGGTCTTGCACAACACAACCATCACCAGAAAAATTAACAGCACAATTGTTATCAACTAATTGACCAATAGAAATAAGATTCATGGAAAGCTGAGGAGCAAGAAACACATCAGTGAACGTAGAAGAGGCATCTCTGACAGCAGTTATTGGCAAAGAACTGCCATTGGCAGTCTGAATGGCAAATTGACCAGCATAGGGCCAAACATGACACAGAGCGGTGGGGTTGTTCGTCATGTGATTAGAGGCCCCCGAGTCCACATATTAGAGTTTAGTAGAATTTTTACCTTGGAACCCCATTGTCGATAATGCCAAAATGAGCATCTGTTGCACCATTTCTGGTGTGCAGTAATTTGCTGCAGGAGGTGCAGAAACAGGGGAAGCACCTAAAGAAGAGCCATGTGCTGCAGAAGTTGCTGCTGGAGGAGCAATAACAGAAGTCTGAAATGCTTGGGCCTGACGATTCTGGGGGCGGATACGACACTCTATGATAATGTGACCCTTCTTCTTGCAATAAGAACATTATTTCTTAGGACAATTGGCAGCAATATGCCCATATTCCTTGCAGCAGAAACACTGCAAGTTTTTTAGAATTCATAGGTGGTCCTCATCCTTGGGCAACATAAGCCACAATTGTGGTCCCAGAACTGCCATGAGATTGCTCTAGAATAGCTTGAGAACTAAGACGTTCTTCGCGAAGTAACTCACCAAAACAAATATCAAGAGAGGGAACATGTGATCTGTTCAATAGAGAAGAGCGAACAAATTCATATTCCGGGCGTAGTTTTATAAGAAACTGATCACGCCGGCTAGTCTCGTGAAGAATCTGAATAGTCGAAAGAGCGGCAACAGGAACATCCGCTGTAACCAAATCAGTATATTCATGCCAAAAGAGTCAGGAATGCCGAGTAGTAGTCTTGGATGGAAAGACTACCATGTTGAAACATGGCAATTGCATGTTCCAACTAAAAGCGACGAGCATCATTAGCTTGATGTTAAACCTTCTTCAAGTAATTCCACATGAATTGAGCGGAGTGATGAGCCCGCAAGTTGGTAACAATATGTGGCTCCACCGAGCCAAGAAGCCAAGACATAATCCGAGCGTCAAGAACAGCCCATGAAGGAGAAGCCTTGGACTTTTCAGGAGTGGATGTTTGGGCGACATCTGTACCATCAATATGACCCCAAAGATCTTTTCCCTTGAGAAAATTTTCGAACTGAAATGCCCAAGTAGAATAATTTGTGTCCGTAAACTTGACACACACATGTGCTGAGTCCATCTCAAATAAAGAAATTCCGACACAAAGCAAAGCAACAAAAAAATAAAATTTGCCGAGAAACACAGAGAATTGTTGAGAGGATGCCGAAGACAAATAAAATTGCCAAAAAATTACCACATAAAAGTGCCGAAATTACCAGACCAATAAAAAGATTTGCAGAAGCAAGTTGCGTCTATATGAGAATCTGAGATGCAGAGAATGAACAAGTGCCGAGATGCCTAGCCCAGAAATTCCGAGATGCCGAAACGTGAACATAAGCTGCCGAAATTATCACACCAGGAACAGAAAGTGCCGACAGCACCAACCTAGAAAACAAAGACCGAAAAACAAGGAGCCCGGACGTTGGGTTCACCGAGAACAACCCAGAGGATGCCGACAAACGAAACCGAGGAGAGGAAGAAAACACACGAGCGAAAAAAAATAGCTCAGAACACGCCGAGAAAGTGAAACCGACAAGATGAAACAAAAAAAAAAAAATCACGCGGCTCTGGATACCATGTTAAAATAAGGTGAAACACTGTATGAATGGCCGAAAATCCTGGCCTTGAGGATTTTGTATATTATATAATCTGTACAAAGCAATTCTATACATGGAAATAAATCATTATGCGCCTAATTCTAGCCCTATACATGGAAGTTACAATCTATCAAATATTAACTAGAGAAATAAGGAAAGAGTTGAATAAGGAAAGAATAATGGGCAGCGTTGCTGTCCATTGACACACTGAAGTGCTTGAAGTAGATTGGCCGGAATCCGGCGACTCTTTATGTGTCAACAGAGACTGCGGGAAACTCCCTTGCAAAAATATAGTTCACCGGAGGAAGGACCAACTCCGAACGGCCCTCAGCGAAGTTGTCGGGGCCCGTCGGCCTTGTCTATGACTAAGGTGTCACTCGCCGGCTATAGGGAATGGAGGGATGCGGCGGTTGGGGTTGCCGTAGCCCTCTAGGATATACAAAAACACTAGTAGATCGATGCCGGAGTACTCCTATTAGCCTCGCTTGAAGTCGGCGAGACTTTTTGTGTCAGCAGCACGGCCACTGGAGCACTCTGAAAGACAGCAGAAATAGACCCTTGCAAAAGTCCAGGTCGCCGGTGGGAGGACAGGCTCCGGATGGCCCTCAGCGAAGTTGCTTGGGCCTGTCGGCCTTGTTTGTGCTGGTGGTGAGGTGGCACTCGCTGGCAAGTGTGGGTGGAAGGGGGCGGTAGGTTTGGTAGTCTCTAGGGTTTGGATTTGTACCGGGTAGGTTAATGTCTTCTTGTTTTGGTGCTGAAGTTGTTGCTTTCTGTGACTGGACCTCTCCAGTAGGATCGAAGCTTCCAAGATATCAAACTATAGCTTGCTGTTTCTCGAAAGCATCAGAAAAATGAGTCATTGGTGCTTTTTTAAAAAGTGGATTTTCATGTTTTTTTAGGTGCTTAAAGCACTTTTTATAAATTTACCAAACATACTCCCCCCCCCCCCCCCCCCCCCCCC